>VWPV01008851.1:29830-99298 GCA_013389885.1 Geococcyx californianus
GGAGGTTGTAGTCAGGCAGGGGTTGGTCTCTTCTTTCAGATGACCAGTGACAGAACGAGAGGACACAGTATCAAGCTTCGCCAGGGGAGGTTTAGACTTGACATTAGGAAGAAGTTCTTTACTGAGAAGGTGATTGGCCATTGGAATGCGCTGCCCGGGGAGGTGGTGGAGTCACCGTCTCTAGAGCTGTTTAAGGAGAGATTGGATGAGGCTCTTAGTGCCATGGTGTAGTTGACAAGTAGGACTAGGTGTAGGTGTTGGGTCATAAGTTGGAGTCGATCTCAAGATCTTTTCCAACCTTATGATACTGTGATACTTCCCGTTATACAATTGCAGAACAGAAGACTAAAAAGTAGGATTGTTTTAATTTTGGACAACTAAAATTTAGGTATCTAAATCTGAACTGTTACCCTGGACTTCTTATATCAGTATAGTTATTCAGTCAACATTAAACATACCAGTAGGGCTTTTGTTTGCCTACCTCTGATTTCACCTTGATGTGAGCTGTACTCTGGGAATACCTGCTTTGTTTTAGAGAACACAGATGATTTTTGTAATACAAACTCAGTATTAGGAATCATACATTTAGGTGACTAAGACAGAGAGATGAATGCAAGCTGAAATCTGAAGTTTACTCTGAGAACAAGGACGGTGTTCTAGGATGGATAGTTTTGTGTATATTAGTAATTTCTGCGGTGAAATTCTTTTCTTTTTAATTTAGCTTGAGGGTAAGGAGAAATCCAAGAGGTCTAATACATAATTATCAGTGTAGAACAAGAAAAAATATTGAATGTACAATCTTACTGAATGACAAATCCACAGACTCTGAAAAGATCTGTTTATTAAGGCATGTGTTCTCTTAACAAATTTTAGAATCTTAGCAGAGACTTCTTAAAGCTTGATATTTCCATGTCAGTTTTCTCTTTCTGTGTATCATTGAAGTTCCTAATGTTGCCATAAGGTCAATAGAGGGGGAAAAAAACCCAACAAAAAACAACTAAAAAATATTCAGATTTTTGTCAGACCAGCTAAACTCTGAGGTAATTTTCCAGATCTACCTCTTTCTCTTTCCATTGACTATTGAAAAAGAGTTAAGGAAACTACAATCTCAGCTTACAGTGAGACATATATCCTTTATCATAGGTGTCTAGAAGTTAGATGTTTAGGTCTTAAATAATCAATCCAGAATCTTTCTCTAGCCATGGCAAAGCAATACATGCTTCTTTAAGGCAATTAATCTTGTACTAAAAAAGGACATCTAAAATAGGTCTGACAAATCAGCCTCTTAATGTGCCTTTTTCTTGTCACTGAATACCAAGGGAGCCTATGGTATCTAGCCCAAAGTTAAAATTAGAGATACTGAAAATCACATGAAATTAATTGACCTTCTGATAGGTGGCTAAAACTATGTAAGATAAATTGCTTTATTTCTCCTGGCTGGAATGGAGTTAACTTTCCCCATAGCAGTCCATATTGCCCTGTGCTTTGCATTTGTGGCTAGAATTGTGTTGAGAACACACTGATGTTGAGTAGTTCTAACAAAGCAACAGGACTGTCCCTCCAACTTAGGACTGGCAAACTGGGACTGGGTAAGAGATCTGGGGAGTGGGCAAACAAGAAGAGCTGATCCAGGCTGACCAAAGATACATTCTATAACATATGATGTCATATTCAGCAATAAAAGCAAGAAAAAGGAGGCATTTGTTCCTAAAGGATTTGTCTTGTGAAGCAACTGCTATGTGTACTGAAGTCCTGCTTCTCAGGAAGCAATGCTGGATATCACCCAATGGTGAGAATGTAGAGAATAAATCTTATAAATAAATCTTAGGATTTGGGTTTTGGTTTTTTGTTGTTGCTGTTTTTCCAGTTTCCATGCATGTCCTTTATTTTTCTTTATTAAACTGTCTTTATCTCAACCCATGAAGTACTTTTCTTATTTTTGCCCCTTGTCTTGCTGAGGAAGTGGAATGATGAGTGGCTTGGTGGGGAACTGATGGCCAGTCAAGGTCAACTCAGTGCAATTACCATCCAAAATTTGTATGCAGTTCCCTTTAAAATCAATTAAATTACCTTCACTGTGTTGAGTAATTTTCAAGTCTGGTTTCAAAGTATTTAGAATATTATGTATTGAAGTGTTTGTTCGCTGCTGACTGCAGTCACAGTTGCTCCTGGATGTAATATGCACAGAGTATTTGTGAGAGTATTTGTGCTTTATTTAATAGCTAACACATTCTAAGCAGTTAAGCTGATCCATATAATTTAAATTGAAGAACATTATTGTTTATAATATGGTACGTGTCCTTATTTTTGATAGCCATTATCAACCATAAATAAACAAAAGTCACAAATTACTGAAACATTTATTGTCAGCTTTACTAGGTAAAGGGGGAAAGTGATGTATTCACTGTTTATGAGGTGAGTGACTGAAAAGATATAGTAAAAGCAGTATTATTAAGAAAAGCACAGCAACAGGTGAATCATTTTTTTTCTTAGAAAGTTGAATTAACCCTGGGGGGGGTGGGGGGCAAAAAATTTGAAATTTATTTTTAAACAATATTTTGAGTCAGTCAGTCTTATTATTATTTAAGCTCAGAAGGCTAAACTAGAGAAATGTAAACTCCTGCCTGAAAATAATGATCTACAGAATAATATGTTTTCACAACAATCTTGAATTAAAATCAATGAAAATATAGTTTAGATGTGGATATAATAGGGGTGGTTTTTTCCTCCCTTTTTTGTCTTTAAGTTTTGCATTGGTTTGTACTACATATTTTAGCTTGGAATGTAATTAAAATGAAAACACTGTGAGAAGATATTGAAAAGTCCAAAAGAATACTTCTGGTCTTCATATACAGACCGAAGCACTTTGGGTAATTTGAATAAGTTTCAGATAAGGGCTCATATTTTTGGGTGCTCATTAGAGCTTGGTGAATAATTTATAGAAAATAATTTAGTTGATGAATTTTAACTCTCTTCAGCTCACAAATTGTCCATGAACAGATTGTGATTTTCCTAAATTAGCTTATTACTCACAATCATTCAGTGAACAATCCCTGTGAATATTTCTTTCTCTGCAGCTATTTTGTGCCCAGTTTTTGTAAACAGTTAATTCTCAAGCTGTTTTCCGTCTGACATATAAATCCTATAGAATGCTTCTGTTAACTGTGATGTTTGAAATCAAGTGATCAGGAATAATAACAACAACAATAATGAAATCCTATGTGATACATGGACTTTCCACACTAAGATTTGGTTCTATGTCCAGCTGTAATATTTTGAAGGCGTCTTGCAAAATCAAGTTAATTTTATCATTCACCAGTGTGAGACAAATCCTCATATAGTCAAAAGGTCTTGAGAAATTTCTGAAAATGTTATTCATTCCTTGGTTTCCTTTGACTCAGTGTTTACTCTTTCATTGTGAGAGGACTATATTAGCCAGAATCATGATGAAAGTTAAAGGCAAAGGCAGTATACTTGCAGTAGCAGTAAAATATTGTAAATACATTAGGATATTGATGGAGAGATTTCCAAGCTCAAGTAACAAATTGTAGCAATGTTTTTGAATTTAACTTGTCTTTTGTAATCTTGATTTTAGATTTTATTATATGACCAATGTTGCTTTAATAATCCCTTTTGAATTTTGAAAAAAAATATTATTTAGCTTAGATTGAGCTAAAAGAGGAAGAGCAGATGTATGTCTGCTTGTATTGTTTGCATATTCTTTTAAAACTGTAAAAATTAAGGCATTTAGCTTTATGACTATATGACCTTAAGCTAATATTTACATAACAGGACAGATGAAAAAAACCATATTTTTTCATCATAGTCTTGACTGTGCATGTTGGGGTGCAGTATGGATCCGGTGTCAGGTGTGGGACTTGACAAGCAGAAATTACGAAATATTAAGAAAGGTTTTTAAGTGATTCAGCAATTTTATTTATTTGTAATGAATTTACAAGGTGAACTCTCTAAACAACATGCGTGATCAAGCAAGAAGAAAGATTTCCAACATCAGTAGGTCTCAATCAAAATCCCTCTTTTTAAACTTCTTTTAGGAGCATTGATGCTTTTGAAGCTTCCTTGCTGCTTTCTGTATCAACTTTTGTCTCCTAGACAACAAGAAAAATGATTTTTCTTCAGGTACTAAGAAGTTTAATTTGGCATTTGTTTGTCCTGGAAAAAACAGCAGAGGCATGAAGGCTCAGATTATATTCAAGTGTCTGTTTGTACCTGTGCTCTGGATCTCAGATTGGTTTGGATATTGCATTACACAGAAAGTTTAATAAATGAAACCTTCTTAAATGAAAGTTAGCTGCAAGTACTCTATTATGTACTGTAACAGATTTCATGCTACACTTAAGATTTTTCCAAGGATTGATGGCTGAAATTAATTGGACTTTGATTAGAATAACAATTACAAGATGAAGTCTGAAGTTCTAAGTGATATTTTTGCATACAATAGACTCTCCACCCATTGTCATAGTTAATGAAAAACATATAAAAATGTCACGCTGTCAGTATAAAATGGTACGTGTTAATTTGCACGTTTATTTGCCACAAAAAGTTCATGTTGCGCCTTAGCACATACTCAGTAACTATCAGCTACAGAAAACTCAGTGCTGTAACATGTGCTGTCATTTCTTACTATGTTCATTCATGTGCTAATTTTCTGTGCAGAACCTCTGTTCTGTATCTATGTAATTTTCAGTACCTGAAACTACTTTAAGTAGAAAGGATACTTTACCACATGTTATCACTTAGAAACTTTTAACAAATTATTACACAAAACTTTCATGAAGTATTTTTTTCAAAACTATTTTTTTCACCAATGCATGAACAATTCCAGAACACCAGAATTACAAATAGAAATTCGTCATTCATAGAGACCATAAAAAATATTAATAGGTTGATTTTTTCATTAATTACTTTAAGCAATTATTCTTGATGTAAATTATGTGAATCTTAGGTTTCATTTTGAATATTTCATTTTGATTATTATTATTTAATTACCTTATCTGTATTTCTATAATAAATACCTGCTAGATATTTTAAAAAAGAAAAGAAAAGAAAAGAAAAGAAAAGAAAAGAAAAGAAAAGAAGAAAAGAAAAGAAAAGAAAAGAAAAGAAAAGAAAAGAAAAGAAAAGAAAAGAAAAGAAAAGAAAAGAAAAGAAAAGAAAANAAGCAAAACATATATATATATATATATATATATATATATATCCTCAGAAATATGACCCTATGGAGTCTGCTTACTTTATAGTATTATTTCCTTAGCCTGAGAAAAGGCATATATTTTTAAAAAATGCACTAAAGAAGTGACAGAAAGTCAACGATTTTTTAAGTAGTATACTTAAATAAGAATCTACATTCCCTGAAGTCAACAAATATTTCATGCAATGAATGAGTGTATATTCCACTCTTTTCTCATTGTGAAAGAGAGGAAAAGAACTAAATAAGAATATGAAGAAAAATTAGTTGTCAAGGTAGTTCTCAGGGCATGGAAATCAATGATTTTTTTTTTTTGCTTTTGCCTTGAATCTTTTAGCAGAAGTGGCTGCTTTCTCCCCATGAATTGGAGTTAGCTGGTGTTATTGACATATCCATAAAAAGGCTGTAATTTAAAAAACATATAATACTTGACAATGAGTTTATTTAGGGGAACTTTTGAATGTCAAGGACATTTGAGATGGTTCACTCATTTTAGGCTTTAGAATTTCAAGACATCAATGACTAGGAATAGATATGTGTATTTTTTTTGTCTAAGACAATGCACAACAGACCTATATTAACTTTTTTTCTTCTTAAATTTCTATATCTCATAGTATTTAGCCTGCCTGCCCTCTGAAAGTCCCATGTTGTAAAGAAAAGCTGCAGTCTGTGACAGCCACTGAGTCTTCAGATTTCAAGTCTTTGGCTTGGTATTAGACTTATTGTATAGTAACTTGTTCTAAAAGTTTATCATATTAAATTCTGAGTACTGTCCTCAATTATGTATATATTCTTTTCTAATTATAGCAAAAGGACAATTTTTCCCCAAAACATACATTTGCCCTTCCTCTGTGCCAGAATAATGAATGAAAAGTAAAAATGAACCATGTGTTTAAGATGAAATAAAGAAATTTAAAGAAGTACATCGTTCAATGCGTGTAGATTTAGTAGGATTCAATAAAGTCGGTGGAAAGAATGACTGATTTAGTGTGTTATGAATATCTGTAAAACTTTTCATCTCTACATTTCAAGGTTATAGGAAAAGCTGACCCTCTGGACTCCAGAAACTCCAGCCAACTGTGATTTGTTCGACAGAAGATGTGAACTATACCTGCTTACATTCTTTACATAGCTAAGATATGTTGTAGTCTGAAGTCACAAACTCAAGTCAAATTTTCATAATGCGTTTTTTCAAGTCGCTAAGGAAAGCTGAGAACAGTTCCCATAGACCATTTCCAATTTGTTGCTCTACAGCTGGAATATTTCCTGGGAGCATCAGCCAGATTCTGTATTTTCCTAGCAACAATGTCCAAACAATTATTAAGTCCTAATAACCTTCAATGATTATTGGTTCTCATTAATAAAAGCTTTTAATTTGTTTATTTGAAAAAGCTTTATTGTGTAAAATATCTTATTGCTGGTTTAAAATATTCAATAAAAGAAGTGTTTCATTTCATCTTCATTCTTTCAACCTGTTCATTAACATTCCTTTGAAATACCTACAATGTTGATACTCCAAAGAGCCTCACTAGTGTCAGAATTAGTCTACTGACTAAAAGAAAGAGCAACCTACTGATACTTCCCTTCCACAAACTCTCTATGACTAACCAAGGAGTTTTATTTTTCTCAGATGAAAACCTATTCAGTGAGCTAATGTAGAAAAGATTGTTGCCCAGCCTGTAACTATTATGTGGTTTACAGGATATCGTAAGATGTGCGTGTCATTGCTTGGCACGTCTCTCATATGTCATCACATGCAAGAAGGAATGCTTGATTGCATCCAGAGAGTTGTGAGCAGGAACGTGTTTGGTTGCCATCTTTCAATGCGGGTACCGGTGTAACTGTAATCTGCTATGAAGCCAAGAGAATTATTTTTTATACTGGTGTGCCCTGATGCAGTTTAATTTGTGTGTAACATTTTAGATCAAAACAAAAATGACTGCATCATTGTGAACAGTTTTAGTTCTTCAGATTCTGCTCATTTACTGTAGCCAGGGCCTGGTATTCTGCAAAAGAAGTGATAAAAATACTGATAGGTTGCTTTACCTGAGACAGCACTGTACGAGGTCTGAATTCAACCTTTGTTCATGGAAAGTAAATTATTGAATTGCCTGAATTGCACAAGTCTGAAGTTTTTAGGGAATTACATAGATGTGGCTGGACTGACTTCAAGTCTATTTTGTTTGCTGCACTGATGACACTATCTGTTTTCTGAAGGGGTGAATTTGCCTGCAGTGTGAACACTGATCAGAAGAAAGTTGCACAAGAACTTCTTTAAAATATAACTACCCTTGATCTCCCTGCTCTCTAAGTTACTACAGTAACTATCAGTCTGCTTGCTTTTATGCCATCAAATTTTGGGCCTGGATAATACAGCTACAAATACACCTGGAATCCAGAAGTACTTCCTAGAATACTTACCAGTAAAAATGTTTCTGGAAAAAAATGTTAAAAATATACAAGCAAACCTTTCTTTAGAGGAACTAAATAAAATTTTGAAAATATATTTTGTTCACATATATCTATCTTCCTTCTGAAAGAACTACCCTGTATAAAGTTTTATTCCTAGCAGATCAGTTTTATTCGATAAAGTATTTCTCATGTTTCTTTCTGTCAAATATATGCATTGTTCTAAAAAAATCTTATACAGTATTTGACTATAATATCATCATATAATATGTTCTATAGAATGACTTCTTATAAAAATTGTTAGAAAGTGTATTATAGTGATAAAAGATTCATTTATAATTTAGGTTCCATTGGAGTCTGTGTAATCAACAATATTCCCACATATCTATAATAAAATTTCTTTCGGTATGTATTGATTTTAGGAAGCTAACTCTTCCATGTTGCTTTGAGCCCCTTAGACATTGGGGAAAGAATGAAAATAGTAATTCCCTACTAGTTTTGCTCTCTGCTTTTTCCCCAAGAAGTAAAGAACAATTCACCCTACTGTTGAGATTTTAACTTATGGCATAGCTTTTGCGGTTATTTGTTTCTTCTGTATTAACTGAGGTCTTGTTACTACACTATTTGAACTCTCCAAGTTAAATTCTGGAGGTAATTTGGGGCAAGTCAGAGTATCAGCTCTGGAAAGTGAAACTCAAGACAATATCTTCTATGCAGCTGACGTACCACAGTAGAGATAATATCTGTATAAGAGTAAGACAGTTTATTTTTCCCCCTCTATTCTATCCCATGTTGGAATGTGGGAGAAAATTTGGTCATTGGTTTACTTTTTTAATGAATTTGAAGGAGCTGGGATGGAAATGCTCATAGACAAAATAAGGAGGAAATAAAACTTAAAAAGTTATTTAGTTAAAAGGAATAAAATGCCCATTTGAGATAGCAGTACTCATCCCATGATGTACTAAGCATACAGATAACCATATGAATCTTAATAAGTGATGCTCAGTGAGTTCATGTGGTGTGTGTATAGAAATTTCTGCCTTCTTTATCATTTGTTAAATCCACTTTCTCTTTAACAAAGAAACTGCTATCTGCTTTCAAAAATGCACTGCATAGAGATGGACGAAATAAGGAAAATCTTCATGAAACATTGAAATATTTAAGCTGATTATAACTTTTCAGCATTTGAAGTACAACACCATTTTCCTTTCTTGTGATTATTTTCCCTTTTCCCAAAGGGAATCAATAAGTCTATGATTTATATATCTTTCACTTTTCCTCCTTTTTACCACAGAGTAAATGGTAATAAATGATATGTAGAACTCATTATTCAATTATCAGTAGAAAGAATTGCTGGTCTTAAAATGTTTAAAAAGTGTTGGGAAAGTACAAAGCTGCAAACAGAAAATAAAAAGAAACACACCAAAATGGAAAAAACAATCCTATGAACGTATTTGCAGATAACAATTTCTGTTACATTGAATGAGTGAAAGCAAAATAGAAAATTAATTAAAGAAGGATTTGGTGAGATGTTATTTTTAGTTTCTCATGGATGAGAAGCTCAGCCTGAGCCGACAATGTGCACTTGCAGCTCAGAAAACCAACAGTACCCTGGGTTGCATCACAACTGTGACTACGCAGTCGAGGGAGATGATTCTGTCCTTCTGCTCTATTCTTGAATAACCTCATTTGGAGTACTGAGTTCAGTTCTGGAGTCCTCAGTACAGAAAGGACATCAACCTGTTAGATCGAGTCCTGAGAAGGGTCATGAACATGATCAGAATGCTGGAGCACCTTCCCTGTGAGAACAAGTGGAGAGAGATGGGCTTGTTTAGCCTAGAAAAGAGAAAGCTCTGGGCAGACCTTCTAGCAGCCTCCCAGTACTTAAAGGGAGCCTACAGAAAAGCTTGGAAGGGGATCTTTATCCAGGAGTGTAGTGATAGAATGAGGGGTAACAATTTTAAGCTAAAGAAGGGTAGATTCAGATTAGATAGTCATAGAATTTTAGAATCACAGAATCATAGAATGGTTTGGGTTGGAAAGGAACTTAAAGATCATCTAGTTCATTCCCCCCTGACATGAACAGGGACATCTCTCACTACTCCAGGCTGCTCAAAACCCCATCCAGCCTGGCCTTGAACACTGCCAGGGAGGGAGCATCCACAACAATATTAGGAAGATATTTTTTACTGTGAGGGTGGTGAGGCACTGGCACAGGTTGCCCAGGGAAATTGTGAATGCCCCGTCCCTGGATTATTTGGATTATGATGCTAAAGCTAATGAAATCTAAATTTTGGAGTTTTTTTAATCAGGGATAAAAAGGCAGAACTTTCTGTATAAATTGTTTTTCAAAGAAGAGAGGAAACAAAAAAAGATACCTCATTGTACCTGAATAAAATATTTCAGAAGGACAACTTTTGGTAAAGCCTACCTTAATATTTGTAATAATCTTTAATTGATATAACCCAGATAATCTCTTCTCTTTCTATGATGACACATCTTACTTTTGTATAACCACTTTTCCTACCATACTTCTAATTATGTATCTTGTTCTTTTCCAATGGGTAGTAATTTTTTCTGATCATCAGTTTCAGAGTAAGAACATCATTCATTTTGCATAGGGCACTGTAGAACTATCAAATCGTAATGATTTTCAGTCATTGCAGACCTGGGCCAGATTGAATCCTGGTGACTCAGTGATGAAAGCCCCTGAATATTATTAGCAATTCCATGAGATGCTCAGTTCCCATTAAATAAATGCACAATATATTTGTCATCAGGAATCTTATCTTCCCATTCTAATTCTCTATATTAGAAGCTGTTGGTCTAAAAATAAAAATGTATTTGTATCCAGCAGGTAATTTTTCTCTAGTTGTAATGTTACATTAATATATCCACAGTTACGGTCAGTTAAGTTTTCCATAGCAAATGAGCGGTTGGAGGATTCCTGTCTTCATTACTTTATTCTAAATTCTAAGCAGTTTCTAGGTGTGCTATTCATTTTATGATAAAATTTGTTATAAAAGTAAAAGAAAAAACACCAATAAATAAGTGGGTTTTTTACACGATCCAGTAAGAATAGATAGCAATAATTACCCAAACTAATCAGTTGAGGGTCATATAACATTTATTTTTTGAACTCCATAATTCAGAAATATACCTTAGCGGTTTTAATTAACACTGACAAAGAAGCTGTCAGCCAGTTGCATTGTTTTGTGAAAAAACTAAAAAATCTTAATTAAGCCATTGTTTAATGATCATATAACCATAATATGTTATTTCTCTACATAAATGAAGAATCCTTACTAACAGAACCTGAAAGCATGTTATAAAGTATTTGTTTTTGAACTGTTTGACAACTTCAAGTATGAATGCTAATTTGCAAAATATGTAACTCCAGCGGGTCATATGTTCCTATGTCTTCTGTGCTACACAAAGGGGAAGTGTGTCACAAAAGTGACTCAGAATACGTAAAACAGGGTACAAGTACCTGAGCAGTGTATTAATATTAAATTACCTTGGAGAGAAATCTGAGCACAATGGAAAGTACTTTTACTGCTAAACGACAGAAGACATTGCTATTGGAAAGATGGGAGGAGCCAGCTCTGAAGTATTTTGTACCGTATGTCTGCTTCACAACCCACTGAAGAAATGTCAGAAGAATGTTGCAAGTTAATATTGCCTGAGACAGCGATAACTTACAATGCACTGACAACACAGATTGCAGATGGCCAAATTACCACTACAAACACCTTCTGGCACCTGACAGCTCACCAGATGCTGGTGGGTGTCATTTGCTACTTAATCATGTACTTGAAGAGAGATTATAGAGTTCCGATTCAGGATCCTGTGGTACCCATGTTAGTAAACAATCGATGGTCCTGATGCAGGAATTCCACACACTGTCAGAATAAATAGTGCCATGTATGTATATAGATACCCTGAGGAAGTACTTCTACTACCTTACAGAACAAATTCAAGACTGGCTTAACTGATCATTCCACATTGATAACTTTATTAACAATAAGGTTAGGGAAAGCTCCAAATACTAAATAACACATGTATCAAGTCGCAGAACAGTGAATCAAAAGCTTCTCCCACGGGGGTTCCTGGATATCCCTATAAGTTGGAGAAATTTGTTCTTTCCATCCAGAAATAGTCATAGCATATTTGTATGTGGCCGTGTAATTGGTGCTATTTGTCTGCTTTAGAATTTTAATGTAAGCAAATTCTCACCATTGAATAAATATTCTTCTAAATGACTAAGAGTGAGAATATTCCAAAGCGTTCTGGGAATTATACATGTGTTTGTTTTTCCTTTTCTGTTTTAATATTTTATCCAATATTTTAAAATTATCTCAATCCTTTCTCCCAGTTGTGAGTTTATTCAAGATTTTAGCTTCCTTTAACCATAAAATAAAAATTAAAAAATGCTCTGCAGACTTCACAGCAGCCAAATCACATAACAACAGATCACCAAGGTTTTCATGAGCCTTACTCTCTACTGACTTTATAGGTATTTGCATAGATTATTTTAAGACAGGTCTTAAAAGGCATCAAAATCATTACCCAGCTTGCAGGGTAAAAATAACACGTAATGAACTCTGAGAATTTAGTCGTATGTACAGACTCTTTTTTCCTTTTCCAACTCCAACTTCCTAAGTTACTGCTATACTCTTCTCATTTTCATAGCACATAAACAACAAGGGAAAACTGGGATCACAGAATCAGTGCTTGGTTTGCTACCAAACAAGAAATCAGGAAAAAAAGATGTATGTATAACAAAGAATATATGTCTTTTGCCTAGATAAATAATAGTATTAGTGTAGACCACAGTAAAACAACTAGAAAGCTGCAAATAAACAGGAAGAAGGATCAAGTGAAAGTCAAATATAAAAAGTGAGAAATAAAATTGGAATTGTGGTGGATATGACAGAACCTCTGTCTGGAAATCAGATATTGATAAAACCAGAAGAAGGTCTTAGTCAAGTAATAGCAAGAAACTACACAGGAGCTGAGAAATAACACAAGGATCCAGGCTCCGTTGCAGTTACACACACGATTTAAATAGCTTTGCTTACCTGTAGCTTTGTGTATTTAGATTTCTCATAAATTTAGTACAATCCATAGGTTTTTTTAGTAAAATCATATACCTCATGACTGGTCACCCAGTGTCACTGTATTTACTCTTTAGACCATGACTTTAAGCTGGAATAATGATATATTCTCACTGTGAAAATATACTTACCTAGATATTTTAAGCTACTAATTGTTAAATACACTAGTTAAGTGAATGGTGAATGAACTGAAAGTGTTCCCTCAATGAGCTAGACCTTTTATTAGATCATAAGTTATCCCCCAATTAGACAATCATGGCTGCCCCAGTTGGTTATTGGAAAGCTTTTGCAAAATCAACACTCAGAGTTAACAGCACTTGATGGATATGGATCAAAAGGTAGCCCAAATTTTCTGGCAGGGTAAATCACTTATACAGGTGTAAGTAGATTGTGTTTTTAATGATAGGGAAAGCCACACAATATAAAGATGATTGAAATCACTCATAAAATTCAATTAAATAATCTAAAGTAATGAGCTGGTAGAAAGGATAATTGGTCATGGATCTGATGCAGGATGTGTCTGTATCTTAGATACTTCATGGTGTTCCTATAAGTCCATATTTAGTTCATCTGGGACTCAAACTAGTACAAAACACAGTAAGGATTATTGGACATGTGGGATGGATGGATTTTGTCTGAAGAAACAAATTGTATTACAATTGCTCATCTTGCAAAGGTGGTAAAGAGCAGAGCTGATCTAATCGAGAATAGCACTGTTTAATTGAAAGTCATCATTCTGAATTTCTGATAACTGAAGAATCAGGGATACCATGTGGAATTTTTAGTCAGAATGCTTATGATAATTTTCCACAAAATCTGCAAGTGACTTGCTGAAAGACCAGTCTATAGATAAGTATTATACATTATCATCCAGATGAAACTTTGGTGTTATGAATTTCCTACATCACTGATTGTAGAAAGCAAGGAGAGGGAAACAGTCATTACGTACTTGCCCTGCTTCTTTTCTCCTTTCCCTGCCCATCTGTTCTAAGTCGCTGCTGGAGATAGTATACTCGGCTAGATGGGCCTTCAGCCTCCTCCAGTACAGCTGTTCTTAAATTCTTCTGTATTTATATACATGGTTGATGTTGAATAGTGACTAACAAGGGAACAAATACATGGCAGAACAGAGCAGATGTCCAGATGTACACTGAATGTTCATGAATTGTCACCAGAACCATAGATTCTAAGGCCTGTGAGACTATTGCATGGAGTCAGGAAACCAAAACCACCTTTCCACAAAATCTCTATTGCTGTCATAAGCTGGTAAATGAAGATGGTGATGTGTAAAGATGTCTTTCCATAGCACGACAGATGATTGAGTTTAGTTATCCATGCTAGATCTTTGTTTTGTGATAGGTGGCCATATGATGGTTTATACAAATGAAATGGTTTGTTGGGGTTTTTTGTGGGTCAGTCTCACATAGATAATGCACTTTTATAGACTACATTGGTTGGATCTGATTTTAGAGTGTACTGGGCTGTTGCAGAGTGTTTGTCCAGGACAATGAAGAGGAACTTCACAGAATCACAGAATGGTTGAGGGTAGAATGGACCTCTGGAGGTCATCAGGTTGAACTCCCATGCTCAAGGAGGACTACCTGAATTGTGGGTACCCAAGATCTGTCAGAGAACTCACAGTAAACCCTCACAGTAAAAAAATGTTTTCATATATACAGGTGTAATTTTGTATGTTTCAATTTGTGTCTATTGCCTGTATCCAGTTAATAAGAACTACTGAGAAGTCTGGCTCCCTTTCTTCATTCTCTCCCTTAGGATATTTATATACATTTATGAGATCCCTTGAACATTCTCCAGGCTGAAACGTTCCCGATCCCTCATCCTTTCTTTGTATGCAAGATGCTCCTTGTCCGTGAAGTAGTTTTGCTGGAGAATGTGGCTAGCAGGTCGAAGGAGGTTTTTCCTCCACCTCTACTCTGCGCTAGTGAGGCCATATCTGGAGTACTTGGTTCAGTTGTGGGCTCCCCAGCTCAAGCAAGGTGAAGAACTGCTGGAGAGAGTCCAACAGAGAGCCACAGACACGATCAGGGGAGTGAAGTGTATCTCTTATGCAGAAAGATTAAAGGATATGGATCTGCTTAAACTGGAGGAGAGAAGACTGAGAGGGAATCTTATCAATGCTTACAAATATCTAAAGGGTGATGTCAAGAGGATGGGGCCAGACTCTTTTCAATGCTGTCCTGTGACAGGACAAGGGGCAGTGGGCACAGACTGGAACATACTGCAGGACAACCAGAGAATCAGGTGCAGTCAGCATGTATTCATGAAAGGCAGATCCTGTTTGATCAACCTGATCTTCTTCTAGGACCAGGTGATCTGCCCAGTGGAGGAGGGAAGGGCTGTGGATATTACCTACATGGATTTTAGTAAAACCTTGTCAGATGTATTCTTTGCTGGGTAAAAACTGGCTAGATGACAGAGACCAGGGAGTTGTGGTTAAACAGAGCTAAATCCAGTTGGAGACCAGTCAAAAACAGTGCTCCCCAGGGCTCAATGTTGGGGTTAGTCTTGTTTAATATCTTTATCTATGGTGACTGAGTGTTCGCTCAGTAAGTTTGCATATGACAACAAATTTGGCAGGAGTGTCAACCTGCTGAAGGGTAGAAATATTCTGCACAGGTATCTGGACAGGCTGGATTGATGGGCTGATGCCAATTCTATGGGTTTCAATAAGGTCAAGTGCTGGGTCCTGCACTTCAGTCACAACAATCCCATGCAATACTACAGGCTTGGGGAAGAGTGACTGGAAAGCTGCCTGGCAGAAAAGCTCCTGGGGGCACTGGCTAACATAAGCCAGCAGCATGTCCAGGTGACCAAGAAGGCCAATGGCAACCTGGCTTGTATAAAAAATGATGTGGCCAGCAGGAGTGGGGAAGTGACTGTACCCCTGTACTAGACACTTAAGAGGCCACATCTCAAATACTGTTCAGTTTTGAGTGCCTCAGTACAAGAAGTTGCTGAAGCATATCCAGAGGAACGCAACGAAGCTAGTGAAGGGTCTGGAGAACAAGTCCTGTAAGGAGCATCTAAGGGAACTGGGATTGTTTCGTCTGGAGAAGAGCAGACTGAAGTGGGACCTCATTCCTCGCTACAAGTACCTGAAAGGAGTTTATAGTGAGATGGGTGTTCATCTCTTCTCCCAAGTGACAAGCGATAGGATGAGATGAAATGGCCTCAAGTTGTACCAAGGGAGGTTTAGGTTGGATATTAGGAAAAATTTCTTTACTGAATGAGTGGTTAAGCACTGGAACAGGCTGCCCAGAGAAGTGGTGGAGTTACTGTACCTGGAGATGTTCAAAAAACTTTTAGATGTGGCACTTCAGGGCATGGTTTAGTAGGCATGGTGGTGTTGGGCTGATAGCTGGGCTGGATTATCTTAGAGATCTTTTCCAACCCTAATGACTCTCCAATTCTATGGCTCTATGATTCTCTAAGAAGTTACATCTAAATACAAGGAAAAAATTCTTTACTTTGAGGATGACAGAACACTGGCCCCAAGGGGTTGTGTAGTCTCCTTCTCTGGAGTTATTTAACCCCTAGGTGTGTTCCTGTGCAACCTGCTCTAGGTGAATCTGCTTTACCATGGCATTGGACTAGATGATCTCTAGAGGTCCCTTCCAAACCCTACCTTTCTGTGATTCTGTGGTTCAGTGTAAAAACTATCCTCTCATTTTT
Source organism: Geococcyx californianus (assembly GCA_013389885.1). Classification (NCBI taxonomy): domain Eukaryota; kingdom Metazoa; phylum Chordata; class Aves; order Cuculiformes; family Neomorphidae; genus Geococcyx; species Geococcyx californianus. The sequence continues at coordinate 46,262 of VWPV01008851.1, forward strand.
GTATTGTCTGCTAGCTTGCTCAGACTTCACTCCAACCCATCGACCGAGACTATTAATAAAAATCTGAAGCGTATTGGACTGGGAATTGACCCCTGCAGTATACTGCTAGCAATTGCCTCCAAAGGGACTTTGCTCTACTGATCACAGCCCTCTGGACCTAGTGCTTTGCCAAACAACAGGGTTGACAAAACACACACAGACATCAACAAGAAGACTAAGTTTATTTTACTGTCTACAACAACATATCACAATACATTAATCAGCAAAGATTAGCTAATTATATTGCACAGCAACAATACAAAGCTAGGCAATGCATTTAATCATTATTACACAAAGTGAGCGATAGTGAGTAAGAAAAAATACATTACCATCATCCAGATCTACAGTAGATGGGGAGCCCTGGTTGCAGTGAGGATTTGGAGAACCTGTCCTGGCAATTTGGAAGCCCCACCCAGTGCACCTACTTGCCGCACCTTGAGTGCTGTGTCCAGTTCTGGGCCCCTCAGTTTAGGAAGGATATTGAGATGTTAGAGGGTGTTCAGAGGAGAGCAACGAGGATGGTGAGAGGGCTGGAGCACAAGCCCTATGAGGAGTGACTGAGGGAGCTGGGGTTGTTTAGCCTGGAGAAGAGGAGGCTCAGGGGAGACCTTATTGCCCTCTACAACTGCCTAAAGGGAGGCTGNGCATGAGGTCTCCAAAGTCGGTGCAAGAGAGTCCAGCTTTTTATATTGTTGAACAAACAAGCTTAAATAATGTCAAATGCAGAAACATCCTGTTTCATTTTCCTCATGGATTCCACCTTGAATCTGGCCAGGACTCCAAGAGGAACCAAAGGATTTTCTTTATCTATTTGGCTGTGCCTTCATGTTCCTGAACAGGTAGCATGTCCTTTTTAATAAAGATTATATTTCATTTGTTAAAGAACATATATATTTCTCTAATGAGCAGGACACTATGTGACTGTATTTGGTGTTTGTTTGGAAGGTTCATCTAGAGGTAAACTTTGTTTTCAGGTCTATTGTTTAGGCCTCAGTACATCACAGAGTCATTCAGCTAGTTTTTAATCCATCTCACTGCCCACTGATCTAAACCTTACTTTGTCAGTTTGTCTATGATGATGTTATTCAAGACAGAGACAAAGGCTTTTCTGAAGTTAAGGTAACCAATATCTGCTGTTCTGCCTTCATCCACTAAGCTATTCACATCATCTTAGAAGTCTACAAAGTTGGTCAAGCATGATTTTGCCTTTCTGAATACATGCTAATTATGCTCAATTACCTCCTTGTCTTTCATGTAGTTTAAAAAGCTTTCCAGGAGGTTTTTCTCCATCATCTTCCCAGAGACTGAGGTGAGACTGACCTGTCTGTAGTTCCCCTAATCTTCCTTCTACCCTTCTTGATTATAGGACTGATACTTGTTCTCTTCTTGCCTTCGGGTGTCTGTCTCAGTCACTATGACCATTTGAAGATAATCAAGAGTAACACTGAAATGACATCAGCCAGCTCCCATTAGGTCCCACTGACTTACATATATCCAGTTTAAGTGCTCCCTGACTTGCCCACCCACTGTTGACGTTAAATCTTCATATTCTTCATAGTAGAAACAGTATAGATACATCTGTCTGATCATGTAATAAAACATTTATAACTCCTTTTTCTAACCAACCATTTTGGATGCTATTCTTATTTTCTGTGATTAGGTGGGAGAAGTTTGAGTTATTTTTTGTTATTGTGAACTACCTACAAGTGATAAATATTCTGTATGATTCTTCTCAGAATTGCTTCTATTTGCTTCTGTCTAAGAATGCCCACATCTAAATTAGCACCTTGGGAAGTCCAACAGATAATTGGTTATTATGTATATGTAATGCATTGTAGAGAGGCTGAAGTAAAATCTTTTTGAAGCACTAAGTACAATGTCTGACACAGTGTCAGAAAGTGTCTTAAAGGTAGGATTGGCCCTGAGGTGACTAAAACATCAAGGGAGAGCAAGCAGGCTATGAAACAAGTGTTATATTCAGAGTCAAAACCAAATGCAAAGTTTTTCATTCCATAGCCAAGAGCTTTGAGTACATCTGGTACCCAACATCTGACCCAATATGACTCTGATCAAGTAACTATCATACAGAAATCAATTTTTCTTTATTAGTGAGAAGTGTGGCAGGTGCTTAATTTGCTAGAATTCTCTAATCAGTGACTGAAAAATATTTCTTCTCCTAATTTGAACTCTGTATTTTCAGTTATGATCAAAGCTCCTGTATTTGTATTCCTTTCCTAAGAGAGTTAACATGTTAGTTCAGTGTAGAGCACTGTGCTTCTAATGATTTTGTTAGCCAACTAGAATGATATTTCTAATTACGGCATAACTGCTGTCTCACTGGATTTCACTAAGTTCTTGATTTCTTTCATAGAACTTGTGATTTTCCTATAAAAGGACTTTGGCACTTGATAAATGCAGAGACTTCTAAAGAAAACACAATAAAAAAATCCATTGTCAGGAAAAAACCACATCATTATAGTATTATAATACTATATATAATAGTTATAATTATTTTATAATATGATACAGTGGCCTTGTAAAAAATACAGCTATCTTGTAAGATTCTGTCATCTCACATAGTAACTCAAATGTATAGCCTTCTGAGAAAAAAAATTTCAAATCACTTCTGAACTTCATCTATGGTGTTTTGAATCAAAGCTGCCTACTTCTATACTGAATGCCCTAGTAACTGCTACGGAGTTCAGTTTCATGTGCAGTCCTTTGAAACTCAAAAGGCATGAGCTAGAACCTGTGATGATCATACATCAACTGGAAAAGCCAGAATTATTTTTCAAATATACAAACTTTATTTCTTTTGAGGATGGACAAGGCAAAAAGGAAAACAGCTTGATGTTTGCATCACATATTACATTTACTTTGAAACAGCATCTTTCTATTCTAAACTAAGCAAACAGTCTCTTTAAGACCAGAAGTTTTACGAAATACTAAAATCTAAATTTTAATGTGGTGTCTCCACTGTTGGAAGTCTCAAATTGAAGTTTTTCTCAATGTTTAATGGGAGCATTAAACTCTGTGAGACCTGAGATTCTTTATAAGTTTGCCTCTGAATCCTAGCTCTTCATTTTTCTGAGAAGAATCTCGCTTAGGAGGGATTCATTCGGACTTGATTTATAGCACAGTATTATGACAGAGACTTGACAGAAAGATGAGTTGAGAAGTTAAACCATTAGTCTTAAATTTCATCCTTGTCACTCCCTGCTCTAAAGAGTAACTTTCACTCTCCAAAATGTACTTTCTTGCAGAACAATTCCATTTAGCTTTTCTTTTGTTTGTCAATTCAAACACAAGACATTAAAATATAAACCTCCGAACAGATCTTTCTCTGCTCTAACCTGTATTCTCCGTTTATCCATCTCTCTCCTTCAAGCTTATCTGTATCTGTATCTCATACACACACTTTTTGATAAACCCTGGAAAACAGAGACTGCTATCAGAAAACCCAAAATATAGTGTCCCTGACAAGGCCTACCTTAACTGAAAAGAATTCTGCTTGCTGCAACATAAGAGAAGTAAGTCTGTGATTGTTTGGAATTCATTCTTAACACATATTAACAGCTAATCCTCAATGGGTGTTTACAGATCTCTTAATCTCTATAAAGGGATTTTCCTTTCCTGCTTTCCCACAATAGGAGAGGTTTAGGAATTTAAAGAGTGGAATGCACTAATAATTGTTTGACCTTATTTTCCCTTTAGCAATTATATGCTCTTTTGTTTACCTTTTATATGTAGGAGTCGAGTAGATTTCATTTTTTTTTTTAAGAAATTGATTGTAGCCGAAAAATATTATGGTTTAGTGTTTAAAGGCAGCTGCTTCGTTCTATATTTAAACACTCATATTAAAGCACTTCAGAGGTCGCAATCATCAGCATTCCTTTATTGACTCATGCTTATGTGCTTACTATCTTGGCATGGGGGGAGTTAATATCTTTAAGAGCATGTATATGTAAATCATTTTTAGACATCAGACAAATTAGATAAGGTACAAAGTTACCAAATGCAAACATATAAACCTCAAGACTTAAAGGATAACTATTTGCAACATTGTCAAAATCTTTTAATACAAACTCTGCTTTATATTGAAGTTTCAATTTTTATATATCTGAAATATTTGTGAAAGTCCACGTAAACAGTAAAAGAAAGATTATGAAATCCTATTTAGGTCAGGTTTTCTCCTAATCTATTTTTTTATATATCGACCACAAAGTCATAAAAGAAGAAGTAGAGTCCTATCGGTAAGGTATAATCAAACATTTCTTTGTTCTCTCTAGGTGAGAATTATGCTATTTTATTATATCACATCCTCTTGTCCTGACGCCTTTGCTGTCTCTCTCTGACTCTTGGAAGGAGGTTTACCTAACTGCAGACTGAAATCCTGTCATGTGACGATGTGCCACACTGTGCTGGCAACATGTTTAATGTGCACAAATGGGTTAAGTGTGGAAGGCTTCAGGAGGTACACAGCCTCAGGTGGTTTATTAGGAGACTTGGCAGGTTTCCCTTGGTATGTCGCCCAGGTACCTTAAAAACTACTGACAGTACCTCTGATAGATCTACTACTCATGCTGCAGAATAAGCATTTGCTCCAAATACCTCTCTTTTCTGCTATATTTTTTTCAAAATGATTCTCAAATGTTCATCCCTATGACTTCTGACTATAGCAGCTTTCGAGACTGGGCAATGTCTAGACACCACGGCCTTCTGAAGGTTTCTCTGAAAAACAGAGAGGTCTCCCAACATTGGGTCAGGATTGTTACAGTTCATGATACTCTGAATGGAGGCACAGGCCCCAGAAGTTTAAACAAAAAATGCAGTTTTGTTTTCACATGGTGTTTGAGCAGTCCTGGGAACTGCTGCACGGGCTGCAGTCGAAACTAGATGCACTGTCTTTCAAATGCACTGCCTGAATGTCCTAGGAGCTCTACTGTCTGGAGCTGGTCCTTCCAGTCACTCCAGAACTTTTCCTCCACTGGCCAAACTAGGGAATGTGAATTTCTAGTCACAGATAAGGAATTGTTTGTGAAGAATCTCAGCAACTCTCACAAGTCTGACTGTGCTCAGCACAACCTGATGAGGCTGAGTTGTGCTGCAGGCTATGAAGACATCCTATAATGTTAGTTGGTGCCAGGACCAAGTGGGAACAACTAGCATGACATCCGATTCAGACAGATCCCCACAATCTGTGATTTTAATTTTCAATTCTTTTCTCATCTGGCTTCTCCTCATAAAACTGTCACCAAGAATTTTAAAATAAAAATCAAAATAGGTTTAGGATACGATATTTCTGGTTGCTAGAACTCAAGATCTATCAGAAAAAGCATATTGTTTCATTTACAACCTCTACCTATTTGTCACACAGCTGATTAGATCTAGCTCAAAACAACACCTTTTTTATACTCCATATTCCTATCTTCCCATTTTATTTGGTATTTTAGAAAGCATTGAACTCTAGTCCTGCTTAAAACCAGAGGAAAGCTCAACAGCCGAAGTAGGCCATGTGAAGAGCTGATGTTCAACAGAACCTACACTGAAGGTTAGTTAGCAGGAGACAATGATTTTTCTTTGGCTTGTTTCCCCTGTCTCTGCACAGGAGTGGAGGATGTCAGCATTCAGCTATCAAGTGTGCTATTCTTTATTTTCCTATAGATTTCAGTATTTTTTAATTTCTAAATGCATTTTGAAATGTCATCTCTGGAATCTACATCGTAGTTCCTCCTAGGAAAACTGGGATGAGGATACATTCTTATTTCTCAGAGGTATTGCATTGATCACTGTCCATGAAATCACTATCCATTGCATGCATCACTATCAATACTACGAAGATTCAGAGATATTCAGACATTATGGTGACCAAGCCCTTGATGGTTTGCTATCAACTGTTCTTTTGACCTTATAGAAGAGGTAAGAATGTCACACTGGGTTGATGGTGGAGAATAGCATATTAATAATAGATTTTTGTCTCATTTTGTCATTCCCTCTGAAAGATTTCCACTTAGGAGATGTAAACAACTTCTTTATGTTTTTAACTTTCTTCTTAATATATTAACAAGATCAGAGCTTGAAGAATACTAAAAAAAAAAAAAAATGCACCACTCTTCATTTGAATTTTTAAATGAATTCACTTTGACTGATTTTGAATCCCTGCAGTGCCAGCTTTTCACATGAAGTTTAGCAAATAGGTTAACAGGAACAGTTTAAGGATATATACAGAAATTCAGAAATTCACCATTGTTCAAACAAGAAGCAATACTACATTGACTATAAATACTTTACTTATCCAGTAAAGGAACAGAATACATATGATATGAAATATTGAGATGAACTCTTAGACCTAGAGCACTTCACAAAAGATGCTGTTGTATACCTCCCATGGAGCTCAGTACTTCTAAAGATTTTGAAAATCTGAAAAAATATTATGTGAAATATGATTTACTTCTAGAATAAAAGTATATATCATTTTGATTCTTCTTAACTGCAAGACCTTGACTATCAAGGTGGTGTCAATGGCTCTTATACCTATTTTAACACCTCTTTGCAAATCAGAACCATAGAAAATAACAATAAAAATTATATTTGGATAACAACACAATGCTTAACAGAGTTCTTGAATCTGGATAGGGCTCAGGTGTGTTATACATTGAGATTGTGTAAAATACAAATTTATGACCTTATAAGATGTGCATAACAATTATTTTTAGTTTATTCAAAATGCATATTCTTCAGGTTTTGCTTATTCCAAGTGTGTTTCGTAAACAAGAGTCACTTGTGAATGATATGTTCTAAAATCAAATTTAAGGGTAAACTTAATTATGTCCACAGATGGTGAAGCATAATTGCTGACAGTATGTCAATGTAAACTGGAACAAGTTGTGTCTAAAAACATATCATCACTATCAACAACATAACATATTCATAATTATAAATATTTTAAATACTTTATAAAAAGGATGTGCTGGCTAATTCTGGTTGCTTCCATACATAGCCTAGTGTATGTAAAGTACTAGTTTATGTAAGTTTCTTTTGCATTTGATACTAAAAATCCTACTTTTATTATTGTTTTAAAGATTCAACAGGGGAAATGTTTCAATAGGAAACTGAAAATATATAGACTACAATTTTCATGAAACAATAATTGGGGCACTGTCTCCTGAATTTCATGGAAATTAACCAAAAAAAAAGAACATAACTTTCTTCTGTATGATTTACTATCACCGATAGTGAAATTCTTTGTTGATATTATGTCATTTGATAGCACCCACTTCCTATTTACATAACATAGAATGAATGTGACAGTAGAAGAGTGCAGACATCTCCAAAGGAAAACCATTACAATCATTCATTGTATGACCAGATTCCTTACAGGTGAAATTGCATTTCAGTGGTTACCAGTGTTACCGAAGAAACTCTACCTGTGTTGTTCATTTATTATAAACTGTGAAATTAGATTTATTACTACTTGTTTTCTGGTTGGGTTTGGTTTTGTGTTCAGTTTTTTTTTTTTCTTTTAAATATAGATTTATCTTCTCATGATGAATGTATTTTAGCATTTTACTGAAGATTGCAGAAGACAAGAACAGTGATTCTTGGGTTGCTTTCTTCATGAATATTTAGGGTGTGGGCATGACCTTGAATGTTTGACAAAGTAACTTTAATATCACACTACCGTAACTCTCTAGGAATATCATTAGGGTGTTAAATGTTCTTAGTCTCAGATTAATCTGGCCTAATCAGGAGTTGTTTGCAAAAAGCAAGTAGCTACTTGCCATATTCATAGAATCATTGAATCATAGAATGGTTTGAGTTGGAAGGGACCTTAAAGATCCTCTAGTTCCAACCCTCCCTGCCATGGACAGGGACATCTCCCACTATTCCAAGCTGATCAAGGCCCCATCCAACTTGACCTTGAACACTTCCAGGGAGGGGGCATCCACAACTGGGCAACCTGTTCCAGTTTCTCAATACCCTCATTGTAAAGAATTTCTTCCTAGTGTCTGATCTAAATGTTCCACCTTCCAATTTAAAGCCATTCCCCTTCCTCCTGTCACTACATGACCTTGTAAAGAGTCCGTCCGCAGCTTTCTTGTAGGTCCTCTTTAGGTACTGGAAGGCTGCTCTAAGGTCTCCTCAGAGCCTTCTTTCTCCAGGCTGAACAAGCCCAGCTCTCTCAGCCTGTCCTCATAGTAGAGGTACTCCAGCCCTCTGCTCATCTCTGTGGCTTCCTCTGGACCTTTTCCAACAGTTCCATATCCTTTTTATGTTGGAGATTACAGAACTGAACACAATACTCCTGGTGGATCTCGCAAGAGTGGAGTACAGGGGGCCAATCACCTCCCTCGACCTGTTAGCCACGTTTCTTTTGATGCACCCCAGGATAGGGTTGATTTCTGGACTGCAAGCATACATTACCAGGTCATGTTGAGCTTCTCATCAACCTGCAACCCCAAGTCCTTCTTCACAGGGCTGCTCTCAACCACATTGTCCCCTATCCTGTATTGAAACTGTGAGTAGCCCCACCCCAGGTGCAGAATCTTCCACTTGGCCTTGCTGAACCTCATGAGGTTTACACAGGTCCACTTCATCTTGTCCAGGTCCCTCTGGATGACATCCTGTCCTTCTGGTTTGACAACTGCACCATTCAGCTTGGTTACATGTGCAGACTTGCTGAGGGTGCACTCGATCTCGTTGTCTATATCATCAATAAAAATATTAAACAGCACCGGTCCCAGTACGGACTCCCGAGGGACACCAGTACTACATGGGATATTGAATAACTCCTAATTAAGAGAAATCAGAGGGAAAACATAATTATTACAAATTTGATGCTTCTAGTTCTCATCCTTTCATAAAAATAACTGAATAAAGCAGTGGTTTGTTCTGTAAGGAGTCCACATAAAAAAGTCTAGAAGAGTGTCATAGATTCAAAAATTTGAACTATGAGTAACAAACTACAGTCTTGTCTTTGAAAATTTATCTATATCTATCACTTCTCCCAAGGCCGGCTTCTAATTGGATCTGCTGCCAATACAAAAGATGTTTGTTAGTATTACTGTGTGAGTGCTTTGGTGCTATGTAGCTCTGAAGCAGCTGTTGCTGTTCCCAGGTGGACAGTATGGTACATGATAAGGAAAATGTTGCTGCAGAAGAGTTGTTTGTAAGCTGCCATTGCTTCCTAAGTTATTAAAAATAGCTGATTACCATAGTAGCATCCCTCCACCCTTGCATTCACCCTCCACCATTTGCTGAGGCCTTAGCTTCCCTGAACAGGAATTAGAAAAATTTTTGCGGATTTTCTGTCACACAGTAATACCTCCTCCAAATGCAGAAGACAAAATGTAGTGTTAATGTACTACTGTGCTTAGGGAAAGAATGTTTTAATTTAAATAGACTTTATGTATTTTTAATTATTATTATTATTAATAATATGCCTTTATCTATATTATACTTGTTTCCTGCCAAAGGAAAATCTAGATTCCATGAAGAGATTACAAGAATCATTCAAGCAGAAATAAGTTAACAATAAATTTGAACAACTTTAAAATACTGCATACCTGCATAATTAAAAAAAAAAAATAAAGAATAATACTTAATATGAGAAATCTGGGGAAACTATTGAAGAAAACATTCCACTACAAGAAGCAGTTCAGTAAACTACTGCGATGTCTTCTGACAAAAGCATGTCCAATGGATGTTATAGCCACTCAAGCATATCCGTGAGACTTCTTTGAATATAAGTTTATGCATCCTGTTTTAAATGGATTTTTTCTAGAGCTGCGAAATAGCAGCAGATCAAAGCAATTATCTCATATGTTCTAGTTGTGTTCTGCTAGATCAACTGTGATTAAAAAAAGTAAACTCAATAAAATTTATCTTATTATCTACTACGAAATCTGTGTTTAAAACAAGCAATAACACCACAACAGAAAATATCTAAGTCCACTTTTATCCATATACATTCCCCTTGTAAAGGATATGATGGTTTGGTGCCATTCTATGTCAGAAGTAGAACCATAAGTCTTGTTCAGATGAAAACAAGCTTTCCAGTGCTTACGGATGTACGGAGTTTATGTTCAAGGTTTTAGTAGTAGGTGACCTCGGTGAGAAGAGACCAAGAACTTCCCCCGTGTATGACAACACTGACTCCAAAATGGATCTACTGCTGGCTAAAGATGAGCTGCTAGGACTTAAGTGGTAACATATTTAAATAAGGCTAAAAATGCTGCATTGCATCTGTGAGAGAAAAGTAAGAAAAAAGGTAAAGAAGTAACCATGCAGACACAATGGAGAAGCGAAGAGGTGCCCCAATCACTGCAGCGCAGATACCCTTGCAGTCCATTGAGGAGAACATGGTGACATAGGTTGTTCCTTTAGAGTCCACAGAAGATCATAGTGGAGCAGTTATCCACACTGCGACTTGTGAAAGATGCCACATCAGAGCAGATGGAGATGGTCTGAAGGAAGCTGCAGCCCATGGAGATCCCACAAAAGAGCAAGATCCTGGCAGGACCTGGGACCAGTGGAAAGAACCTGCACTGGAGCAGTTCTTGCAGAGCTGCAGCCTGTGGGGTCACCCTGCGCTAGAGCAATGGAAAAGTGTGAAGGAATGGCAGAAGTGAAGTGATATGAACTGATCACAGTGCACATTCCCCATATCCCGGTGCCTCTCAAGGAGAAGAAAACAGAAGAGTCAGGACAAAGAATGAAGGAGTAAAAATGAGCTTGAAGAGAAGAGTAAGGAGTGCAGAGAAGGTATTTTTAGTGTTTGTTTTCTCAGCATCCTACTATTTTTTTAATTGACAATAAAAGACATTGATCTTGCCCAAATCAATCCTGGTTTTCCCACGATGATAATGCGTAAGTACCTCTATCTCAGCCCAAGAGCTTTTTAATATTATTTTTTCTGCCTGTCTTGTTGAGCAGGGGAAGTCAGAAAGCAGTTTGGTGGACATATGGCAGCCAGCCAAGTTTAGCCCACTGTCATGGTTCATCTTTTGAAAGCAACACCTCTGATGCCAAGTATATGATCAAAAAGCCCAGTTGCTGCAGTTCTACTTCTCGGTCTCATTGCACATTCATACCACTCACACATGTGAATGGCTGAATTATCTTCTGGAGCTTATTATTAATCTTTACAGACTTTACAGGACAGCTGTGGTGACTAGCTTAGGCTAGGCCCTCTTTCTAAATAATTGAAATTGCCAAAAATTTGCTGAGTCTTACAGATTTTTTGTAGAAGTGAACAGAATAGGTTTTAAATGACTCCTTTCTCTTAGGAGACTATTGGATATTTTTCTAAAATGCTTACTTCTGGAGGGTGCAGTAGTGTTTTATTCTGTCAGATCTCTTATTTTGCCTGACAGCCACAGATGTATGGATGATCAGAGAGCCTGAGGTGGGAATTCAGCAAGGACTAGCTTAGTGAAGATGAGTTCAAACAGAACTTTAGGGAAGTGAATTTCATCCTTATGTATGAGATAGCACATCCAACATTCATGATAAGGATTTGCAGTAAAAAGTCCAGCTTAACCTGTGAATCCTGACTACTTCTGAGTGTTCATTCAGCAACATGAGCTCACCTGGGAAAGGAGGCATTATCTTTACTACTGACATCCAGTAAGTTAAGCACTCTCTACTTCAAGTGCTTCAGGTAAGACATGAGGGACGATGGGCCCACTGGAGTAAGCATAAGTTTAGGAGTTCCTGACTTCAAATTATACTTCTCTTATAGGCTTGGCTTGTTTCCTACAACAATGTACTTAACGCTGTCGATTTCTCTATAAAAAGCTTCTCTGAAAAAGATAGTTCTATTTTTTTCTGTTCCCAAGAGTGGTGTGGGGACATATCACTCGCCATTTGTAAAGCATTCTGGAATTAAAAATCTATACTTTGTGGATAGAAGTATGACTGCTAAAAATATTAGTAGATTTCATTTCTTTATTATGAATTCACTAGTAGAAAACCAGATTTTTTTGAGATCTCACACATCCAATTTAGTAGAGAATCATCTATTCTGAGGTGAATGCCAGGATACAGGAAGAAAGTTTTATTCGTAGACTCATAGATAGAATTCATAAATTCTCATATCTAGCCAAACTCAAGTTATAATATGTAAAAATTTTGATGAAATTTAAGCAAGTTAAAGATGAAAAGAATAAATATACTAAGAAGGTTCTTGCTGAATGATTGTGGAAGAGTTTTTGGCAATGTGGGAACTTAAACATAGAGGTTATTTTAATATTTCTTCAACATTTCATGAACTTTCTAAGATTCTATTTCATGATTTTTAAAAATTGCAGGTTCTAAAGTCTACAGATTTTGTCTTTGGTATCTGAAACATCCAAATTTCATAAGTAACTTTCATTGACTTTGGCAGTCCTGCTTCATTTATAAGTCATTATGTAATAGCTATCTTTTGATAAAATACCATTTTATCAAAATACCATTTTATCAAATGTGTGAAACAACTGAAGTAACTGGCGAAGAACAGAAAGAAGGTACTGTATCGCCATAAGTGATACTTATATTCTATTCTACAAGCACAGAGAAAGCAACAAATCGAAACAAAAGATTTCTTTTTCAATTCCAGTAATGTAAATATTATATGTATTACAGTATGATAACCGAAGCATATCAACGAAACGCTGAGTTAATTAGAAAGTTTTGCAAAGCAACAGAAGATTTCGATTCTTTTTTCCTGTTTTGTAGGCATTATATCTTTAGGCCTTGGAAATTGTTACTTACTAGGATAGCTTTATTAGGAGAACATTATATTTGTACTATTAATTTCTACAGATCCCTTAGAAATTTACTGAGTAAACAATTCAGAATTCCCACTGATTTAACTATAGAGATTATATTAATCAAATATTTTATATGCAATCAAAGACATAACAAAATGTGAAGTTTAACTTGTATGACCTGGAGTCATATTACTTGCATGAATCCAGAGGGAAATAGTCAATATTTCAACCAAGTACAGTCCAGTCCCATCTTTTCTGGCAGATGCATTCTGGTTTTCTGGTTCATCTATTACTGTCCTGTTCTGGGTTCACATCTGCTTTTAGTGTTTACCAAAAAAACTAATTATTGTGCCAAGCTGCTTTTCTAAAGGCTTTGCTTTTGCATCTTTGGTGCTTCATGAACAGAATGTCAAATTAAAGCATAGATAAATGATCCAAAATCAAAAACTATTGTTCTCTTTATCATTTAATAATAACACAAGGGAACATAGATATTCAAAGACATTCACAAGTCTGCTTTTCCACAACTCATGCATCACTTCCTCATAGATTTTTTTCAGTAATAGCTACATAAAGAGTCTGTTTAGGACACATCTTACTAAATGATTCTAATCTGTATAGGTTATCACACCACACTTGTCACCATAGTGCCTAAGAGCTTTCCAGTAGTGCGTTACACAATGTGATTAACATCTGTCGCATATCCAGTGGAGTGTTTTGGTTTGGATTTCTTTACTTTTTAAGTAGTCTGTAACTTGGGGGTTATTTAGTCCACAGACATTCACACAGATAAGTAAAGAAAATTGTGAGGTTCAGAATGGTCACAGGAAAACATAAACAGCAGCATCAGCTTAAGAAATGATACAATATTTTTCTCCTATCAGGTAAGTGAAACTTAATCTTTTAGATTAAGCAAACCACAAGCTCCACACCTGGAGCTTTTGTATTTCACATCTGAGAGCTGATCTAGACAGTTACCTGTGTCTTGCAATTAACTTAAATAACTAGCTTGGATTATATTACAAAGCTAGGGACCCAAGTCAGAACCACACCAACACAGTGTTTTATGTTCCTGCCCAATCAGGACCACATATAAACTTAACTATTTCTTTGTCATTTGAAGACAATAAACGTAAAGCAGATGCCTGCAAGTAGGTGTGTGTTTCAGTACTCTCTTGTTTCCAGGAATCAGGGCATAAAGACAGCAAAAGACCTATTTACATCCTTTATCTCATTTCTCAGACCATGTGCAGTTCACATATGCTTCCCTCATGGCAAATTTCATAGGATTTCTTTTCCAGTTGTTTGAAGTAATTCAAAGTAAGGTTCAGTTAATTCTTCACAGCTAAACTGCATAGCTTAGTCAGTCTTAGCTGTCTGACTGTTCCTTGTGAGTTCACTCTTACCCTTCTTATTCTCTTTTTAGTTTCATTCTGTGATAAAGCAACACATTCTTAAGAAAATAAATTATTATTCTCTCTTGAGGTGAGGAGAGAAGTTTAAGGTGAGAGGAAACTAGAAGGAGTAAGTTAGAAGGCTAAGCTCTTGACAGTCAGTCAGTGTCACCAGAAGGCAAGGTGAGCAGGAATTACCTTCAAAGCTGTGTAGTTTCAAAGTCTGATTAGGACATCAAAATATGTAAGTACGTACTTTGTGAGAATAAGTGAGTAAGAATTTCTCAGAACAGCCCTATAACCCACTAGATAATCAGTTTATCTCTTTATTCTGAGTGATATAAGCATCCTTTGACTTATTTATTTCAGTCATTTCTGAGACATTATTTACAGATTCCTTTCTTACTGCCACGTTCCCTGTTTAAGTGTTCTGGAACCAAATATCTGGCTCTTTTCCTAGGTGCTATTGTGCCATCATGCTTTTCAAACCTTAAAAGAGCAGAACAAAATGCAGGGAAGGCTTTCAGAATGGTGCTTTTGAAAAGATATTTAGCAAATTTGTAGACGTGCATACAACAATAAGAAGAATGAAGAAAATTGTCTTTTGAATCTAATGATTATTTAAGATGTGCTCCATTGTACAAACTAATAAAGGATCATTGGTTTTATTAATTTAAGTATAATTTATGGCATCACTGATGATATTTATCAGTGCGATTCTACTATGGAAATTTAGCTAATAAGAAAAATAATGAACCCCTGTGCAGATTCAAATTGCTTAGTAGAGAGAATCTATTGTAAAATGTCAAATTTATTTTTAAGTAAGACAATATAAAATGTGTAAAATCTGTTCTATACTGATTCACATTTATATACTTTAGCTATATGTGTTGGAAAGCCTGGACTCATTAATACTTCATTTAATGAGGTAGAAAAGCACATAAAATAATTAATTTTGAAAGCCTTTAATCAAAATAATCTAGATAAGTATAGATGTCAAAGAAGGCCATCAAGCATTGAGATTAGGGTACCTAAGAAATCTGGGAGTGAATTACATGTGTTCAAGGAGGTTTCTACTTCTCATTTGTTTTTACTAGTAAAAACCCACAGAATTGCCACTATTTTTTTTTTTACTACAGTTGTTCTCAAATGAAATCCAGCTTAAGAAAGCTATTACTTTGTGATAAAACATGAAGTGCTTAAAAAAATGGAATTAGAATATTTTGTAAGCATCAAATAAAGCTGTCAGTTTGCCAAGAGGAAGGCTTATAAGAAGTGGACAAAAGCCTCAAGAAAGTGGGAGAGAATTCTGCCAAACACAGCTAGATATACTCTGCATACATGTGAAGGGAGAGGCACATAAGAAAGATAGAGAGAACAAATCATCAGAAATTCTTTGTGCAGTGAATAACTTGTTTCTCAGGCAAATTTGCCCTCATTTGTCTGTAAATTATAATATATTGATCTATATGCAAGTGTGTGTATGTACATATCTGCACATATATCTATCTTGTGTGTATATCGGTACACACACTAGGCTATATTCTAAATCTGTTTTGCAGCAAAAATCCCTTTGAAGAACAGCATCTCCTTAGGAAGTTACACTATTGTCGTTGCTCATGACTGTCTCTTGCTATTATTTTATCAGTCATCATCTTAATTTAAATGTTAACATTTTAATAAAAATACTTGGTTTAAGATGACCATGCAGTGAGTTACAGTTGGTGAAAACAGCATTAAAATTTTCTTAGCTTCTTGATTCTGTTTAAGTAAACTTTCAACTAAAATTTCAGTGTTTTTATTGTTTATCCCAAACAGTAGGACCTATCGAATTGTTACTTGTTCTGGAAAAAAAAAAAAAAAAATTAGACTATGTGCTTAATATATGTATTTTTATTTAGATAACAAATATTTTTATCATATATTTGCACAATGTATAATGAGTATTCATATTATACTTATACGACACCACCATAGTTTTTGTTTAATAATGACTAGAACAAAATAATAATTCTATTAACTATAATGCTGCAGTTAATTATTTCAGTTTTTAAAGACTTACTGGAGTTAATTGCATAGACCAAGAACTATTTTTCTTCCTTCATGTTTTCAAATCGACCTCTGTTTTGCTTTTGGTTATTGCTATTGTGCTGTTTGAGGACTTTGCGATGCATACATTTAGCTTTCCTCATAAGTCTCTCACAGATAAAGAGAAGCATTCAGTAATATACATTCACACTTTTAATGGTAGTCAGAAATCTTTGCATTTCCTTTTAGAGGATAATTATTTCAGTCTTTAATTATTAGTTGTTTCTAAATTTGATGCAGGTGTTGATCTGTATTGCACATGAATTAAAAGGGAAGTTACATACTGTCAGCCAACATATGTGTTACTTTTCCTTTCTTTTATCTTTTCTCTCCTCTTTCCCCATAATTTTTCCTTTTTCCTTTTTCTCTTTTTTATTTTTTTTTTTTTAAGTATTTGGAAAATATACTGGCAAATTTGCTACCCTTCCTTGAGTGATGATAATTTCATTAATAGAGATCATATGTCATGTACTGAGGTTCAGATGCATTACTTCTCACGTAAATCTGTTTTGCTGTTGTTGGTTAACAAAAGTAACGATAGAATAATGAAGTTTAGATTTAGAGATCTAAAGCAATAGCATGTTTAATATAAAAGCAATTCCAACTGTAAAAATTCCACATAGAAGTTACTTCAGGAAAAATCAGCCTTGAACAGAAACAAATAAACAAAAAAGAAAAAGCAGTTTAATTTTCAGCATTTGCATTAGTTGAACAGCTTTGAGACTCTGTTGTCATTATTCAACTTCAGAAAATTGCAGAAATATTGTCTTATGAAGCTCAATATGTCAAAGGAGTGATTCAGCATCACAGTGTGTTCCTGACAAACAAGAATTTTCTACTACTGTGCATGTTCTCAGTTTTCATCTGGGGTACTGGTGGTATTATTAGCATATACAAAGATGCCTTTCTTATCTCAGGTAATGTTCAGCACTCCACTTTAAAGAGGACTTTGACGTCTTTCTATTTATACAGTACATCTCTCCTTCTATCTTGCACCTCAAAGGGTGAGGCTGACAAGAAATATTTTGTATGATTAAGTAATTTTATACCTCTTGAAGCTAATGACACTTCTTCTGTATAAAAAATCCCAACAAAATAAAGAAAGGCAA
Organism: Geococcyx californianus; assembly: GCA_013389885.1. Classification (NCBI taxonomy): domain Eukaryota; kingdom Metazoa; phylum Chordata; class Aves; order Cuculiformes; family Neomorphidae; genus Geococcyx; species Geococcyx californianus. The sequence continues at coordinate 63,647 of VWPV01008851.1, forward strand.
AACCAACCTCCCTGGCCCAGAAAGCAGGTGAATGTATCTCTTATGAAAACACCTCGTTAGTAAACTAGCTAGCAAACAGGAGCTAAAACATTTGTATGAGATTATGTTACTGTGCTAAACACATCTCAATTTCTCACCAGTCTTTGCTCGATATATAAAAAGCAACCACTCTCACTCTTCCCATTCACATACGTGAATTTTTCCTGGACACAGGAACTTCCTTTCTACTCTTCCCTCTGCCACAGGCTTCTGCAAATGTATTTGAAGGTTACCGTGACACTGACGGAAATGTGAAATTTCATAGCTCACCCTGTAGAAAGACTTTTAGGCTTTTCTCCAGTCTTCAGTCATCCTGAGTTGCTGTTCCTTACCTTTGATCAATATTCTGGAAGTGATATTCAATTTAATTCAGGAACTCTCAAAAAAACCTGGTGGAATTGTGTTATTTAAGATTTCTTCCTAAACGTCAAATTGTGTCCTGCAGTGCATGTAATTTGATCCCTTTTTTTAGTTTTTTCTTCTCTCCTTCTCCCCCCCCTCCTTTTTTTTTTAATTTTTGCGTGTGTGCTTTTACTTCTCCATACTCATTAGGAAGCCTAAGTGGTCTTGGTGAATTATGGCAAGGATCCAGTACAGACGCTGAAATTTACAAAGCCCAGGTGGCACGCTGACAGATGAATTGTGATGGCAGCTTGAGGGCTTGGTATATTAAACGTGACGAGGGGGTGGATGAGGAAAGAGGGTCTCTGTGGATTTGCACATCCTTCATCTGATCCCTTAAGCTTTCCAAGAGCAAAATTCATTAGGGAGATTAAGTGGAAGACCAAATGTCTGATGTGACATGAGAGTGCTGCTGCATTTCTTCCCATTTGCCCAGCTCTAATACATCAATATTAGATTGATTAGGTCATAGGAATGGCCTTATGGAACTTGTAAACTATTTAAAGCTCCAGCTTGGGCAACGGGCATTCAGTATTGTCACATGCAGCCAGCATTCAAAAGATCATCCTGCGTCTGCTGAAGTACCACTTATATGACTGACATGAAAGCTTTGAAGAATACCTGTTTAAATGGCCTAAGTAGTACATGCTAGATAATTATCTTTTTAAACTACTTCAAAAAAGACTGTAGCATCTGATCCTGCTCATGACTTGAGTCTTCCGAACCCCCTTAAGGCTGATTCCACACTGTTTGATTCTAATTAGTGGATTAAGAGTGAATAAAGCAGCAGACTTCTTAAATATTCTGCTTTTTTCCCTTTTTTTATTTTACTATATTTGCGATTTAAGTGCAATGTGTAAGCTTACATAACTTTAGGTAGATATGTCAGTTATAGGATAAATGCAACAACTGTCTCAGAAGTATTGACCATGGTGAGACCAATTGGTCTCTTATTTCCAGAAGACAGTCTGTAACACCATATTCTGTTTATACTCAGGTGAAAAAATATATTTATTCCATATTTGTCAATCTGCAGATTTTACAGGCCAGGCTAATGGAATGCACCGAGTTTGATCTTGAGTATGATATCTCTTTCTCCCTTTCCTAATTGTATCCTGCTTAGATCTTTAACAACGTACCATGTCTTTGAAGCAGGTTAGTTTCCTGGAGATAAAGTGACTCTTCATATCTGCTCTGAAGGAAGAAGTTAAGTACACACACTTCAGTTCTACGGGAGGCACTATTATTTTTGCCTCAATATTCATGGATATTATGCAAAAATAATTGGAGATAAAACTCGTGTAAGGGCACTGAATATTTAAGTTGTAAAAAAAGCCCATATAGAAAGAAAACACAAACTGGTAGTTTGTGCATAGCATGATGACACTGAATTATTTCTTAGGTTGTGGATTATATTCTAGTTTTCATTTATTAGAGATTAAGATTCATTCGACTCAGGTTTAATAGATTTCTAACCATGGAAGCACTGAGGCACTTACTGAGGTCACCAGAGACTTTTGAAGAGGGTGTCTTAAATTACAAGTCCTACCTGCAGAACTGAAATCAAAAAGTGAGTGTAGATACTGAGAGGATTTTATTACAGCAAAGTAAACAATAATAGAAGAGTCCAAAGATATTAATCCATGTGACAGGGGAAATGCTGACCATTGTGATGTTCAATATTCTACTTCAAGGGTTATATTAGCATATGTTTAGTAAGTTATATTGTCAGGCGAGAAGCAGTAAAGCAGCTCAGGTTTGCAATGTGTGTGACTTCAGGGTTAAAGAGACACGGACCATTTGCCATTTCTTTTGGAAGGAAGAAGTGTCTCCATCTCTTTTCTCTTCTGTCTGGAGAAGCCAGTGGTGTGCATTGCCTAGAAACAAGCTGTTTCAGCACAAATGGAACGCTCTCTTCTGGTATAGTGAGCTTTCTCTTTTGGCAATAAGATTGAGTCCCTGTAAAGGAAGAGAGTTTTGACCCCCTTTTTGTGGTGATGTTTTATGTGCTCTGCTTTTCTCTTGGTGAAATTATAGGTCTTCTGTGTTAGAACATTCTAAGTTCTAATTTAGTTTTTAGCTATTTCTGTTAATTTAGCTCCACTTTGGGTAACCTAGATTAATGTTTTAAATATCATTTGAAATATGGGGAATTGGGAAAAAGAATGGACATCTAGTGGAATTAGAATTAGATAAACTGACTATATTCTGAAAGTGGGATATTTTCCCTTGCTTCACATGACACTTTAAATTCAGATAATTCTATCTGCACCTCTATAGCCATCTATCTGATGAACGGAACATTATTTTGGGTAATATCTATTTGGTGTTTGTAAAAATATCTGTAACGCTGTTAACAGGAACTATGCTGATCAGATCTTCTGATAGACAAAAAGTTCAACCGTTAAAGGAATTTCAGCCAAGGTATTTTAAAATTAAGATTTGTGAATAGGGTTACACTTTTTTTGTGTCATGTTCAGTTGTCAAGCCTGAAGGAAGCTAGCTTATCTCCAACAGAGAAACCTCACTATACCAGAAGAGAGCATACCATTTGTGCTGAAACAATGAACTTATTTGAATAGTAGGGTTTCTTCACATAGTTGGTGACTCTGTTTCTTCTGGTACTTCATTCTTATGTCTGAATGGCTTTATCATGTGTCTGAGCGTTGTAAACATGTTCTTGTTAACCTCTATGAAAAAGGGCATGGGTTAGAGGACAACGCTTTTCACATACAGCCCAGGGCAATAATAAGATATTTTTTCAATAAGCAAAGAATCTGGATGAGTTGTTACGGTCAGCAAAGTGTGTTGTACTTGGCCAATTAAACAAATAGAAGTTTACTATAATTTCTGAATATATTTGGACTAATTCTGATTGTATTTTGGACAAATTTGAAAGCAGCTGTAACTACGGATTACTTTTCTTCCCACGTACCTCCAGTCTACATAACTACACCTAGATACCAAGATCACTGTATCACAGTATCACAGTATTGTAAGGCTGGAAGAGACCTTTGAGATCACCGAGTCCAACCTATGGCCCAACACCTACACCTACTACCCACACCTACTCCTACTTGTCAGTTACACCATGGCACTAAGTGCCTCATCCAAATTCTCTTGGAACACCTCCACGGATGGTGACTCCACCACCTCCCTAGGGAGAACATTGCAGTAAACAATTACCCTCTCAGTGAAGAACTTCTTCCTAATGTCAAGCCTAAAACTCCCCTGGCGAAGCTTAAGACCGTGTCCTCTCGTTCTGTCACTGGCTGCCTGAGAGAAGAGCCCCACTCCTGCCTCACTACAGCCTCCCTTTAGGCAGTTGTAGAGGGCAATAAGGTCTNTGCTGGCTCAAGTTGAGTTTCCTGTCCACCAGCACTCCCTTTCCGCCTGACTGCTTTCCAGCCACTCTGTCCCCAGCCTGTAGCTCTGCATGGGGTTGTTGTGTCCAAAGTGTAGGACCCGGCATTTGGACTTGTTAAACCTCATGCTATTGGAGTCAGTCCATCTCTCCAGTCAGATATTTAGAAACACATAGCAGCACACTAAGTCACGAGATATATAGGACTTATACTCTGTGCAACTAAATGCCAACTGGGTGATAAAATCCACAAATTATACAATTCAGGTATGAAGTATTGAGAAGCAGTACAGATGCAATGAAATTAAAAGATCTCCTTCCTGAAAGAATATTCATGTTTTGGTTTGGTCCTTTTATGATCAATTTAAGTAGAATAATAATAACAACGCAACGTGAAAAACTATATTGTCAAGTTGAGATTCAAAAGCTTTAAATTTCGCTTGAAAAACTAGGGAGGTAAACCATACCTAAGACACAATTACCCAATACTTACTAATGAACTGCTATAGGGTTTGCTTGGTATTTTGCTGTTTCTTAGAAGTCAGATTTGTTTAAGTCTTATACTTCAAATTGTCTCAAAAAGAAGAAGACATAACTGAGAAACCAAGAAGTAAAAAAACTTGTTAAAAATCATTTTATATTAAAGAACATTTTTAAGCAATTAGTGTTTTTTTAGAAACCTTAGTTACTAATGTGTCCTAACCTTTAAAACATATATACATGTCCTGTAGGCAGCATTCTTCATTAACATCTTCGCAGTGTTTTATTAGCCAAAACCTTCATCCAAAGATAGCATTCCTACATACAAAGGAAAGACAGAAGTGAAAACACATTTCTTAGCTACCATAGCCTTCTTTGTTTTGTTTGTCTACGCAAAATCTGAAGGCAGGCTTCCTGTGTCTAAATGTCGACGTCTCCTTCTGGATATCTATGTCAAAACTAATTTCCCTAATTATTCTTAATATATACCGTTATGTTCCTATAGAGAGAAAAAGAACCACTTGTAGGGAACAATTAATCTCAGCTTAAAATAGAAAGAACAAATTGGTTCCTAAAAATGCCTCTTTGCTTCACTTAGAAGAGCTATAAAGATATTTTAGGGAGAGTGTCTCAGATGTAGACTTTCACATTATAGACAACTAAAGGTAGATGAGATGATTTTCACTCTAAGTATCAATATAAATAGCTGCATCACCATTTATATGAATACCTTTGCACACAGAGCCAGTATGCTTAAGTTTAGGTATATTAAAGACCCACATCATGAAATAATAGCACTTCGATGAGAAAGTTACAGCAATTTCAAAGCAAAGCCATATTCTAAATTACTTTTGATGCAAAATTGTATAAGTACAGCTTTGTTTCTAAACCTGGATTTTTTCCTGCCTTCATAATCCACAGCGTTCATAGCTTTCATGGAAAAGATAAGAATGGAATATCAGTGTAGTGACTTCAAAATTTTGTAGTCATTCAGTCCTGGTCTGTAACTAAAGATATACATAAATGACATGAATATTTACACCTTCACCCACCTTTGCACAACATATGTGTGAAAAAAAAAATTATATATATATATACACATTCCAAGGTAACACTTATTGCAGTGCAGAGGCTTTACCTACCTTGAATACTTCAAATGAAAAGTTTCAGAAGCATTAGAGGAATAACCAAAGACAGAATCAGAGCCAATAATGTTATAAGGACAAAATTATAGTTGTTTAGCAATTTTAATGAGCTTTGATCTGAGTTCTTTAAGGTTTTTACTTAATTTCTAAATACCCTGTATCTGAAACTTTCTCCTTCCTCTCTAACATCTCTTTTTCCTACAGAATTCACTGAAAACTCTAAAACATTTTCATCATGTTAAACTCTTATTTCACATTCCTTAGATATAACCCGTTTTGACTGATATCTCTATTTAGTTGCATAGAAACTTATAAGTGGGTCTGTGTCTCTCAAATTACCAGCCATTCCAGCACCTCTCCTACTCATCTTAATGAAACATTAATTTGTTTTCAGAACTCTCAACTAAGCTTGTTGTAAGTGTTCTCTCCTCATCGTTGCTTGCACGACCATCATTCTCTTCTGTCCTAAAGAAAAACGTTAGAGGTAGCATCTGGTTTTAGTGTTTGATATTTTCCGCTCATCGTATATTTTTTCTCATTTTTCTCTTTTAATCTTACCTAGGTTTGTCTTTCCTATTCTTTATTCAATTTTTTTTTCTTATTCTGCTTGTTGTTTGGGTTTTTGTTTGCTTGGTTTGGTTTCTTTGTTTTTATTTTTTATTTGTTTGTTTGTTTGGGGGGAGGTGTTGTTGGTTGGTTGACTGAGGTTTGTTGGGTTAAAATTGCTTCCTGCGCTCTCCACATGCATGACTTGAAAAGTTTGACTACTTTGAGCATATAAACAAAAACTGGATTATTTCTTAGATGGGTAGAAGAAGTTGAAGTGAATTCTCCATCAAAGCAAGGATATCTACGTAGGTTATGTTAATAATATACAGATATGAGGTAGGTATTATGTAGTCATTACATTAATGATAATTTTATTACATCTGCATTTTTATTCCAGAGTTACATGTATATCAGTAGATAGAGGCTTCGTTATTGCTATAAAAAGACAACATTTGTATTTCAAAGGAGTGTCCTTTTGCTTATTTCCTTGGTACTGTTTTGACCAACGGGAAAGCTTACTGTAAATAAAGACATACATAAAGCTATGTAAGTGGTTAATTTTTGAAAGACTGTCATTTCTCAGAATCTGTAAAGAGATATATTGTAGAGAATCTTAGAATAATACACTGACTCACCTGCCAATATCACATTTCTTGGTAAGTGTTGCTTTTCTTGATAATCCACTGCCCTGCTGCACTGACCTATGAACTGTCTCTTTGCTTATTAAATGTCCAGAAATCCTGTAAAATGGCAGAATGACATAACTGAGCAACTCTTCAGTAAGCAGTGCATGTTCAGTCACTTTTATTGTCCTCAACGCACATTCACTGTTCATGTGATATGGAACCATATTTTCCAGACACAGCATAACTCATAAATAAAACACTTTCAGATTAGTGTCTGCATAGCAAGTTTGTGATAGTGTGCACTAAATGAACTATTTACAGGTTTATAGGTATTATTGACAGTCCTATATCGTTTCAGTTTATAGATTTTGTTGCAATTGTTATTATTAAATTTTCAATTATTTAAGTGATTTAACTACAATTTAGGTAGGAAGATGTCAAATAAGATTACTAATGGTGGTGTAGCTTCAGGTTTAATTGTGATATCACAATTTTATCTCTTTTCCAAGGAGGACTAGTTTTGATGATTATGCAATTTCAAGCATAAGTACAGGCTTAGTGGAGAATGAATTGAAAGTACCCTTGAAGAGAAGGACTTGGGTTTACTGGTTGATGAGAAGCTCAACATGAGCCTCTAATGTGCACTTGCAGCCCAGAAAGCCAACCGTATCCTGGGCTGCATCAGGAGTGTGACAACCAGCTCAAGGGAGGTGACGTTGCCCTTCTACTCCACTCTTGTGAGACCTCATCTGCAATCCTGCATTCAGTTCTGGAGTCCTCAGCATAGAAGGGACATGGATCTGCTAGAACACGTCTAAAGGAGGACCACAAAGATGCTCAGAGGGCTGGAGCACCTCCCATATGAGGATATGCTGAGAGAATTGGGCTTGTACAGCCTGGAGAAGAGAAGGCTCTGGGGAGACCTTTTAGTAGCATTCCAGTACTTACAGGGGGCCTACAGGAAAGCTTGGGAGGGGGTCTTTATCAGGAAAAACAATGACAGGACAAGGAATATTGGTTTTAAGCTGAAAGAGGGAAGATTTAGATTAGATATTAGGAAGGAATTTTTTACTGTTGGGGCAATGAGGCACTGCAACATGTTACCCAGCAAGGTTATGGATACCTCATCACTGATGATGTTCAAGACCAGGTTGGTTGAGGCTTCGAGCAATCTCATCTTGCAGAAGGTGTCCCTGCCCATGGCAGGGGCTTTGGAACTAGATGATCTTTAATGTCGCTTCCAACTCAAACTATTCTATGATTCCATGATTCTATGATTTCAGTCGATATCTAATTTAAAAAAAAGGGACTGTTGAGAAATCTTAAAATCATAGCTGAATAACTCCAAGGAAAGAAGACAAAAATAGGGCTCCTAGTATAATTTTTTAATGGGAAAAGTATATATTTTTGCTTTAAAGAATACATAAACATGGATATATGCAAAAATATCTTTCCCTCTCTAAAGCATTCTCTGATTCTGTGATGACACTAAATGGCTCATCATCTAAAAACTGTGGACTTTGTTTCGGTAGTGTAAATCAGAACATTGAGTTAAGCACATGCATTTTCACCTGAAGATATCAAATATAAGAGAGAGAGGATGCAAATGTAGAATGGATAATACCCAAAGCAAACTGCTTATAAGAAATACAGTTCTGCTGAAGCAGAGGACCTAAGTCTCAGGTTTACAGGTGGCTGCCTCTATGAAACAAAACTGCAAAGATCAAAGTATCTTCCACTTTTAGAAAAAAATACGCATTTTTTTGTTTAAAAATAGGACTTGCCTTTTCCACAGTAACTTGTGTTTCTTTTTTATCCAATAACTGTTCAGGGTATAATTTGTTAGCAGATCAGGAATGGGACTACTGGTGTCCTTTTCCCTTACCAGAAAGACATCTCTGTTTTCAAGTCTGAGCAGTCAGGTTCTTTCTAATCTGTTGTCCTTCCTGTCCTATGACGTTATTGCTTTCTTCTTCAAAGTTTTTCAAATTCGATTCTTTTGCCTTATGTTTTAAGCAGCAGACAAATAAAACAAGGTACAGATCTTTTCAAATGTTTCATTTTGCAACTGTTCTACTTTTTGTAGAATTAATACGGATTCATTTGTTTTCAGAGAGGTAAAATAAACGTCAGTCTATAATCGGATGGCACATGAGTACAGCTTCTCTCCGAGAAGAATCAATGCTGATTAGTTTCAATGGAGATTGAGGGATTTTGAAAATACTGTTGGGTTCTCCACTAATATTATAAGCATCTACTTACGGTTTAAAATCTGAGTTACAATCTCAGTTTCTCTAAAACAAGAGCTGAGATTATGATATTGTTGGGTTTTTTTAAATGGTTACATGAAAGAATGGTAGATCACAATTAAGTAAGCTAGCTATTAAATAAGAAATTCTAACCACAGTTGCAGTGATATAAATCTAATCTAGTTCTGTTGATTTTGATAAACTTTTTTCCCTGAATTTACAGTGCTTTTTATTTTTTTCTTTTTACTTTTATTTATTCAGAAACAATTGTTTTCCACAAATACCAAAAGTTTATTATTATAGCAATATCAGACCTATAGGAAACTAGGAAAACTTTTTTTTTTTTTTTCCAGAGAAGAGTTTCAACTTTACTAGCACAGGTACTTTTTACTGAAATTCAGTTTCTTATGGGAATAATACATGGTAGTGTAACTCAAGGCAGTAGGGACATTATTCGCATTTTTAACATATTAAGAGAAGAATTAAAAATAGATTACATTGATGGCTTAGAGGAAACAGATGATAAAACTGCATGTTCATACATTTTTTACTCCTAATTACATTTTAAACTGTTATATCTTAATGTAGACTTAATCTCTAATGTAGAGGGAATTTCAACGTAAAAGAAGTACATGATTTTTCGTAGCACCACACATATCTTACAATATAGATTAAAAGCACTTGCTAAGCAGCAAGGAAAATGTATCACACTGCATTGGCTGTGGAAAGAAATTTCTACCATGCAAGAGTGGACTGACAAGAATTAAGAGATATGGCAGACAGAAAGAATCACAGCTGTGTTGGAGATTCAAATTAACTTCTTTACAGCACAGTGGTTTCTATGGCACAATGCAGTTACTCTGCATTCATTTTTCCTTTTTATTCCCTTTTTTAAATTTTTTTTTTTAACTTTTTAATTACTAACCAGAACTGCTTTTTCACTCTTTTAATACAGAAGCTAATTCTGAAAGTCCAGAGCAAGCGATAGCTGACAGAAATTGAGGGTGCTCAGGTCTGCACAGAGATAAAGAAAGCATTAGAGTTAAACTGGGCAAAACTTATTTTCCGGCATTTTCATAATACTGAAAGTATACCATAACCTGATTTAAGCCACTACATTTAAAGTTAGAATAATGGAATGATGAATCAGACATTTTAATGTTAGAAACAAAACTAGTGCAGGAGGCCAGTGACTCCTAAATTTATGAACAGCTGAATACACTGAAACTGACAGAGTTAAATCAACTTCAAAACATAACAATACACCCGGGAATTAGGGAGAGATCTCATCTCACTTTAATTTTAACACATATTTTAAGTACAATATTTTTGTAATTTATTCATCTATTTATTATAATTTCTTTCAATGCCTGTTAGTAATTCTTCTTTTTCTCCCTTTTCCCTGCAGTCAGTGCCGTGGCCTCCCTCTTACAGGTACACGTTATGAGTGCTGCAGCCCTCCATTCCTCCTCTTTGCCCTGGCTTAAAGCAGATCCTTGCTGTGAACAGGAGCCTATGCTGAAACCTTCCAGGCATAAATGTTGCAGATAGGACCTTCCTGGGTCTCACAAAACATCAGGAGATTTATTTATGCATTTTACTCCAAGAAAGTATAGTAACTCACATATGTCCTGCTGGGGTAATGGGCCATACAGTGCTCATTTGAGGGCTCAGTAAGCTGATACCCTTCCCTCTAAAGAAAATTCCAGAAACAAAGACACCTTTAAAAAAAAAACAACCTCTTGAAAACATTTTTTCCTCTTCAGGGAACAGACTACTGTAAATTTCCCAGCATAGCTTCTTATTGTTGTGAAGCATCCTGCCAGGCTTTGTCAGGTGAAGTATGCAAGGTGACTGAAGGCAAGCAACATGATTCTTATCACAACAATGAATGTGGCAGGTCAGGAAATTCCACAATGAATGAATACCTTGTTCCGTCAAAATATTAACTAGTTATAAATATTGACGGCAGTGGATGTATCCTGCTGGCAGACAACCTTGTTCTGTTTTAGTGAACGTTTGCAGTTTCAATCAAACACTTGTTCTCAGTGAAATGAAGAGCAAAACTCCCCTTGACTTTAGAAAAAACACGTTATGCCTTGTTGTCTCATAACTTAAAGATATTCTATAAAGTCCAAGAGTTCCAAGTATCTACTAGAATTTATTTGTAATATTGGGAGATATTATGACAACAGTTAAGTAAGTGGTACTTGTCTGCGGATAACTTTTTCTTCTCAGGTCTCTGACATCTCATTTCAACCCATCTTAATTCTTTCATATGGACCTTAAAAAGAATATTAGTAACCACAAGCACAAGACTATTTGTTTGTAGTCTATATATGTGTGTAGTCTGTTTGTAGTCTATTCTGTTTCCACTCCATTTCAATTTCTATTCTCTCACTTCAGAAAGCCAGAGTAATAACAAGGGAGTAGCACTGTTAGTATTAGAATCATAGAATCATAGAATCATTAGGTTGGAAGAGACCTCTGAGATCATTGAGTCCAACTATGCCTGTCTACTTACAAAGCCATGTCTCTAAGAAACTTATCTACCCAGTTTTTAAACACCTCCAGAGATGGTGGCTCCACCACCTCCCTGGGCAGCCTGTTCCAATCCCTGACCACTCTTTCAGTGAAGAAATTCTTCCAAATGTCCAGTCTAAACTTCCCCTGGCACAATTTGTAGCCATTTCCTCTCGTCCTATCGCTTGTCACTTGTGAGAAGAGCCCAGCACCCGCCCCGTCACAACCTCCTTTCAGGCAGTTGTAGACAGTGATGAGGTCTCCCCTCAACCTCCTTTTCACTAAGCTAAACAACCTCAACTCCCTCAGCTGCTCCTCACAGGGCTTATTCTCCAGCCCCCTCACCAGCCTCATTGCCCTCCTCTGCACACGCTCCAGCCCTTCAATGTCCTTCCTGTAGTGAGGGGCCCAAAACTGAACCCAGCATTCGAGGTGTGGCCTCACCAGTGCTGAGCACAGGGGCACAATCACCTCCCTGCTTGCCATTGGCCCTCTTGGTCACCTGGGCCACTGCTGGCTCATGTTCAGCCAGCTGTCAACCAACACCCCCAGGTCCTTCTCTGCCAGGCACCTCTCCAGCCACTCCTCCCCAAGCCTGTAACGCTGCATGGGGTTGTTGTGACCCAAATGAAGGACTCTGCACTTGGACTTGTTGAACCTCATCCCGCTGGTCTCAGACCATCGATCCAGCCTGTTCAGATCCCTCTGCAGAGCCTCCCTTCCTTCAAGCAGATCCACACTCGCACTCAGCTTGGTGTCATCTGCAAACTTGCTGAGGGTGCACTCAATGCCTTCATTGAGATCATTGATAAAGATCTTGAACAGGACTGGATCCAGCACTGAACCCTGGGGAACACCGTTCTTGACTGTTTTCCAACTGTTAGGAGGATATTGTAGAAAGAGTTGTGGGTTTTTCTCATAATGGAAAAGTGCAAATAGTTTAATTATATCCTCAATTGACATTTTAAAATAATTGCTATAACTCAATTTTGCGAAGAAATGAGTGGGCTTTCTCTATATTCCACATGAATCTTATTTACTAGATTTACTAGATTCTTGACAAGATGTGGTAACTCTTTTTAGAAGATTCCAATGAGGTACACTAAATCAGATTTTTATTAATATAAATTCTTTTAGCAATATTTTTTTTCAGATAAATGAGCCTTTTTTAAATCAATGAAACTGTAACTACTCCAAACTCATTTATAATTGTTTACATTAAAACCACCAAATAAATATCACCTTAAATATTACATAAAAATATTTCCATTTCTTTTTTACCATGTGAAGAAAATTATAAAATTGTTTAACTAGCAAAAATTTTCACTTACATGAGCTCAGACATTTGAAAATAGATTGATTCATGTTTATGAAAGTTCACCTAAGTTGAGGGAGGAGCAAATCCATATATCAAATCTAGTTTCCTACAAACTTTTTAGTAGTCTAATTTACACCAAGACAATATAATTGTTTCTCTCAAAAGTTTTTGAGATCTATAAAAAGTCTGCTATAAAGGGTTTCCATTATGTTGGGCTAAAAATGTTCTTTGATTTCTCCCTCAATGTAAAATACTGAACTTCTTTTCTAATTTTCTATTTTTAAAAAAGTAGTGAGCTTTTTCTCAAAACTTCACGAATTATAACTTCTACCTGTTTCAGATGTACTGTTTTCGGCTTGATGTTTCAGTGAGAGAACATTTAGTTTCCTAACAGTTTCATAATGACTGGGCTGTATGTTTACCAAAAAAATACCCACAGAAAATAATATTGTAAAATTAAACTAAAGAGAAAACCATTTTATCATTTGTGTATATTGCTATTTTACAATAATTTATTTAGTTACCTTGAAAGAACAATCAGCTATCCATATTGTTGTATTTATGCTTCTGATTTGGCTCCTACTGTTACAGGTGATTTAATCTTTCTGTAATTTGTATTAAATACATTCTTAACAGTCTAAAAATACTTTGAAAGGGAATGTTAGATGTATATGATCTTTTTCGGGCTTTCAGTGGTGTGACGTCATGGTGATAGCTCAAAACTAAGGAAAAACTTGAATATTCTGAAAGTGAAAGGAGATTTTTTTTCAAAACATTTTGTAATAAGTTTGAAAAGCAAACAGGAATCGACAGCCTTTTTATTAAGGCAAGCCTTAAAGAAAAATGCTTTTCAGAAATGAGAAAAATAGCAGCAGAAGCTGATTGTAGAGAGAAATCTAAAGTAATGAATGAAAAAGAGAAACCTGTAGAAATGAAAGCTCCCTTTTTTATTATTTCAGTAAAAGAGAATAATCTCAAACATTTGTGAAGAAGACAGCACTCCTGAGGGAACACTGCTCCAGCACGGTCCCACAAGAACAGTCTAAGTATATTGTTATTAGAAATAAATAGAAGAATATAAAGAGGAGCAAGACTTACGCATTGATGCACAAAAGCAATTTATAAACATGAAGATTAATTTCCTTCAGAATTAACTTTATAAATACTAAGGTAAGTGCTCTTATTAAATTGTGTTGAAATGAGGAACTGAGAAAGGCAAGTACATGACATGGCTCTGACTGAACTTAAAGCAGGAATTTTAAAGTGGCCAGGCATGTGCCTCTGATCAGTAGAAAAGCAATTAAACGTGGTCTGAGGTTTTAAAAGCTTGGTTTAGGTATCATTGAAACCAGTAGAAACTGAAAATTCGAATGAGCCTTAGTTCATAAAATCCAATAAATTCTACTAATTTCAATGAACATATCCCTTACTTACACAGTTGTTCTTTTCTATTATTCTAAGGCTCACATGGAAAATCAGAAAGGAGAAATATCAGAAGTGTTTTCAGAATTATCTACAAGTTAAGACAGTAAAGTTAAACTTTTCAAAACATCTTGAATTCTAAAGACACCTGGTCCTCGGGAAGTCTGTGAAAGAATGGTGATAAGAAATAACTTGAACATATAAATGCCACCTTAACATTTCTGGCATCTCCCAAATTGATAACAAGTAAGGTACTCACAATCCTCTAACTGCCTTATTTGTCATCTTGAGTTATTTTAATTTCCAGGACACAGGTCTTATAATATTTATGAGTACTGGGAAACTCAAGTGTGCTTTCCACTGAAAAAAATACTGCAAACTCTAGCAATACAACATGTGGTTATGCAATTTGACTGGCATTTATGCCTTAGTGTCTATTTTTATACCTTCCCTAAATCCAAGGGATACTTGTATTGATAAGATAGAGCTATTCTTTGAAATACCCATAACCTTCAGTTTTCAAGCCTTACACATTTCTGAAACTGTGGTCCAGTTAAATAGAAAGTCAGAAGTCACATTTTGATATCCAGTTATAAAAAAGAAAATTACAGTGCAGTCTTTATACATTGCAAAATATCTGAGTTCCCTCTTTAAGCAGAAAAATTAGCTCAGCTGTAACAACAGAATGTAATATCTTCTAAAATTTGGAGTGTATATTAGATTTTTAAAAGAAAATAAATTTTTATTATGTTCATATCTTTGGGGGGATATGAATTCTGACTGTAATTAAAGGCTGGAATAGCTTAAGGTTATGTTTTCTTTTATATTCAGTTCCAGGTTAGATGCCCACAACAGTATCCCCCTTTAACAAGTAAAATGTACTCTAACTCATACAACCATCTAAGGTCTCTCAGAGGTGCAGTTTCTGAGAGAAATATGTTGGGAGGGAGGCTGAGTGTGAGATCTGGTCATAGCAATTTCTGTGTTTCAGTCACCGTTGCTATGAAATGTTCTAGCTGGGAAAGAGAAGACACTATTTTCTGGATGTGTCAGACCAATAATTATCATTTAATATTCCTTTCTCCAAGGTCTCTTTTATGTAACAAATGTCATTGACTCCTATGAATGTTAATAATCGATACAGTTTAGAGTATTCAAAGTTCAGTGACTAATAAGGTTACTGGTATCTGTATTTTAGTACTGGTTTTGCCTGTGTTAATAATACTTAGCTACACGATTAAACAAGCCCTTTGTTTGCCTCCCTCCCTCCAGATGGGTACTTGGCTCAGTATGACCCAAACCCAATTAGGTAGGTGATGTTGTTGTGCTATTTGCATCTGACCTTAGACGCCAGATAACCTGTATGCCAACACTGAGCTTAGATGAGCCTATATGCATTGTGTTTGGGTCCTGAACTTTCTCAGCTACACTTCTCATTCCCCTATGGAATAACTAAGGTTTTGTTTGCCCTATAAAATAATTTAGTTTTGCTGCCAGATGTGACTTTTACATGCCTGGGAAGAATTGCTCAGGAAGGCAATAAGGTTTCACTCTGAGAACATGGGAGATTCACATGAAAGTTCTGGTTAATTGAACCCAAACCTCTAATTGAATCTGCAGGAGCTGGATCACTGACAACTAAAGTGAGTCCAGCTGCCAGGTTTAATTCAACAGTGTCTTACTAACCACTCACTTCATATGTGTGCAGCTCCTGCACATCATCTGAGTAAGACATGTTATCTATGGGGGTAGATACCCTTTTTACAGCCTTAAAGCTGATTTGCCTGAAGTCTGGATTTTTAGCTATACACTCTGATGGAGAGATAAAAGTGAAATACATCTTAAAAAAAATTGTTTCAGTCATTTTTCTGTAGTCACAAATTACTTTCAACAAGAACAGTAAACTATGGGCAGGTTTTCAAACAATTTACGAGGAAATTATTTAAATCTGCAATGACAAGTTCTACAAATGCAACGTTATACTTAACTTTGGAGCCTGTCCTATGGCAACAGCAGATCTTAAAATACTGGAAGTCCCTGTGAGAAAATTTACTCTGTGAAAACCACAGTATAGATTTATTTTTTTCCTTAAAATATACTTTGATTTGTACTTTTAATTTGTCTTGTACTTTTAATAACTTCATGCATGAAATATACGATTTTTTTCTCTTTTTTTCCTATATTTTCCTTTATGCTTTTTTTTCATGTTTCCTTGTTCTATCACAAACTACAATGTAATTCAACTATGGTATTAAATAAAGTATGATACAAAACACTGCATTACAGTCTACTAGTGTTCACTTCCCTTTTCCATTATGGTGCTATAACGTTAAATGTAACAGCAACAAGCCCCAATATCTGTGTTGAGGAAGATACTTATCTTTCACAGAAGGTTAGTCTACATAACAGGGAAAATGACTATCATCTTAAGACATGAAAATTTTATTGTACTAGTGCCAATGTTAAACAATGTATGAACTATCGCACAGCTTGTTTTCC
Source organism: Geococcyx californianus (assembly GCA_013389885.1). NCBI lineage: Eukaryota > Metazoa > Chordata > Aves > Cuculiformes > Neomorphidae > Geococcyx > Geococcyx californianus. The sequence continues at coordinate 80,263 of VWPV01008851.1, forward strand.
ACTACAGATTTTGATGCTTCCATTTATGTAGCAGAAAATGAAATCAAATAAATAAAAGCTCTCTCAATCACACAAACAGGAACAAAGACAACTTTTTTTAATAACAAAGATTCCATCTGGCCTGTGGTTTCTCATGAAAGAAATGCCTTCAATGCCTTGTTGTTAACTTCTGATCCCAGAAGAGCCAACTTCATCTTACTTCTTTCCTTAATCCGTGGCAATTGAATTTCAGATAAGAAGGAGACTATCTCCTTGTGACCCATATTTAGCTGGGATAAATCTGTTTTATAAAGAACATGCAAGAAATCTCATTATAGTCCTTGGATTATGATCTGATGCAATGTCTCTTGTTTCTCAAACTGAAAAAGTTTTCCTTTCTCTTCCCATTCCAATCATATGCAAATAATTTGTCAGATTTATTCCCCTTTTCATAGTACATTTGTTCATTAAGCTTTAACACATTGTCTGTGTTATTCACCACAAAGCATTTAGTTTCACTCTGTTTAATCAAAAGTTGGAAGGTCCTAGGGTACCTGCTTTTTATGTTGCTTGTTTCATCTCATTAACTTCCTTTTCTAATTTACACTGGTACTCAAGATATACTTTTGTACTGCTGCTACAGCTAAGCAAATTATTCTACCCCTCGTGACTGCTTTGGCAGCTTCCCACAAAACACCCAGGCTAGTTTCTTGGTTTTTATTGATATTAATTTATTCTGAAATAGTCTTCATCTGTTGCACAAATGCCGCAGCTTTAATTAGAGAGTTGTTAAATCTCCATACTTCAGATCTCCTATAATTCAGTATACCATCCAGAGACACAGACAGCGCAAAACTACCAGGCAAAGCTAGATTTCAAATACCAGATGGTTACACGTTACAATGTATCCTCATAAATAAACAAGAAGAATCCTAGTTCAAATGTAGTGGAACTAAAGTATAAAAGGTATCGGATTGCCTGTTTCAGTGTTGCTGTGTTGCGGATCAATGATGACTGAATCTTTGCTATACCCTTTGTTCATTTTACTTTCAAATTGTTGTTTTACTAACGAAAGTCAAATCTTACATCCCTGTTTCTAAGTAAAGAATAATTAAAATCTTCATCTATTGCCACTCCTGGAAATATATACCATTAATTAAGAAATGAACAAAGTTTTTGAACTGCAGGGGAAATACAGACATGCAACTTTAACAGAGCTATCTGTCATAATCCTTTGATTATTCCCTTTTTACAATAAACATATTGATCAAAAGTGAGAGATTCTTCATCCCAATATTATGTTTCAAATTAGAAATGTTACTAAAAATAATGAACCTTTCATAATGGGTCTGATTTAACAGAAGGAAGACAACAATCAAACAAAGACAAGCAAAACTTATATTAAGTTTATGTCATCAGAAAACCGCAAAGACAGTTGTGCTCGTAGATGTGTTTTACAGTGAGTTATTCTTTATGCATTTTACAATTTCTTTGCAGTAACAGACTATGCAATCTTAAATCAGTATCAAAGTGTGGGTTAAAACCACCTAGAACAAACCATCATTTTTGTTATGAAAAAAAAAAAAAACATACAGTATAAAAAAACCAAATAAATTTTTAAAATATATTTAGTAAGTTTTCTGAAGCTAATACTAAACAGCAGAAATGAACTAAACTGTAGGAAATAATTGTAAGAAATACAAACATTTGTACTTCTGAAATTATTATGTAAGTATGTTAATACTATAGTGTTGGTAGCACAATAAGAATGGTACTTCAGAAAAAGTAGAGAAATACGTTTTAAAAATCAATAATAATATATAAAAAATTCTTTCTAAACTGCTGAGATGGTACTCTAGAAAACAACTAATGCCAGGTATTTTTCATACTTACTTTGTATTTAAGTGTATGTCATTTTTTTTAAAAGCATATATGTTATCAGGTAGTTTCTTCATCACTTTGATTACAGGAGAGACTATTTCTAATATTTTTATGCTAAAGACAGGAAGAATACTACCTACCTGAGATATGGTAAGTAACATTGTGAGCAGATACACTGGGAACACATAACAGTGTAAACAACACCAAAACACGTCATTGGAAAAGTGTTATTATTGGCCAGCAAGAGTTAAGCCTACACTTCAAGTTTTCATGAGTTTCATTTCAGAATTTGGATCCTCTGTATACAATATTTCACAATTGTTCTCTCACCTAATTTTCACTTTCTAGAAGCTGGTTATCTTGCCTAATTTCTTAACAAGAAAATGTACTTCCAGAAGATAATGCATCTTGTAATGTGATAAAAGAATGGTTTTCTGCACGTGATTGTCTCTTTTGATACATTAACTCTATGTTCAGTAACTATATAGGAAACTCAGACCCAAATTCATCTGTCCTTCCACAGGTATCTGGGAATATTTGAGATAGTCTTAAGGTATTCAGGACATCCTCATGGAGCTGGCACAGAATCCCCATGTAAGAGACCAGAATCTCTGAGGATACCACAAATGTCACTAGGCACCCACATGACGGTAGTTCAGAAGTGTTCTTGGAGACTGACTCAAGTGGGATGTCTAATGCTTGGATGGTTTACATTATGTACAATGAACTCCACCCAAGAAGGAAACTGGAATATACCACGTGCCTTAAGGAAAAGGTAGGCTAAACTGACTGAATTTGAATTTGGACAGAATTACTTGATACATCTGTTTTCACAACCATCTTTTCCTTATTAGACCTCAGAAATCTTGGACCTGAACTTAAAGCCCACTGTACGCAATTGCATGGCATCTGTTGTGTATGACCATGACCTTGGTTATGAGTGCCTGTTTGTGTTCTTAAACACCCTTAAGAAGAGTCCGAGTGTGACAAGTGCTTACAATAATGGGTTTGGGTACCCCTCATGTTTATCACCTCTTTTCCACATAAATCTAGTTATATAATTACTAAATGTGTCACTGTGGAGACTGGCTTTCAAGAAATAATTTGTCCTGGATATCTTTTGTACGCAGATCCTCTGGTTTTTAATCTATAATTTTGTTAACTATTCATTCCCTTTTGTATTACTAATATTATCTGTCTGACACCCACAGAGGTGAAGGATGACCTTAATCTGAAAAAGTTTACTCTTGGAAGCTCTTCGTGCTCTGGGGTGTACTCCTTTGAAAAGGAGTGAACCACTGACCACAGAAGGCAAGCTTAAATTAGTGCATATCCTCAGGGCAAACCTCCTGTTCCCTGCACTTGCCTGAAGCCAGCAGAGTTCTTCTGCTTTACTTAGTGGTACAAACTAACCCAATATACGTCCTCATATTTCTAAATAGCATCTAGGTGAAGGCACTTTCCTAAACTTAATGTTTAAAACTTAGGCTAATAACTATACACCTGTTAACCCCTATACCACTTGATATTAACATAATTAGTTGCTATTAACAGACATATACAATATTAACTTTTATGCTTCCATTTTCTAACAGTGAATTATTAGTAATATTATATTTATATAAACACACAATACAGAAATAGAATACTGTAAAATGCAATTTTACTGCTAGGTTTGGCTTGTTTCTCCCGAAGAGATTCCATCCTTACAAGGGACCTTTGAAGCATATTTTAGGTATCTTAAAAAAAAAAAAAAAAAAAAAAAAAAATTAGAAACCACTACCTAAAACTTTGAGGATTTTTTTCAGTCTGTTAGGTCATCTGATCTCTCTTCATTGATTCCAAAATTATTTCATGGATTTCAAGCTATTGGACTAATGCAGGCAATCTCTTTTTTTATCATTGTCTGTGATAACTGACAATTATCTATGACAATAGCTGCACACCTATAAATAGCAAACACTTCCTCTATTTCAAAGTGGGTTACTTCTATGATTTATTTAGTTTGTATTCTTTCATATACTTTATTTTTTAATTAATTGATAATACAAATGTGGCCCTGATAATGGTGTCTTTTATCTCATAGAATCAAGATGGCAAAGGCACCAACAAGGTGATCTTCTTCATTGTCCAATTTTTTTCCTTTATTTCCCTCATAGATAATGTAAAAAGACTCTCAAACTGGAATAAAAAGCGTATCTATGGCTCTAAAGTGATGTTTCTACTCAAGTCACACCGAATACATGATAATGGACTAAACCACACTTTTTCCTTACATTGGGCTAGAGAAACCAGTTCTAGTGATTACACTTGGAAAATAAAAATTAACACAGGAGCATGTGGAAACAGCAAGATGAAAAGTACAGGATTCTGGTATCAGAAGCAACATGGGGCTTAAGACTACTTTTGCAAAAGCATCTAAGAGGGCAATCTTGTCCCTCATATTTCTTCATACATAATACATTGACTTTGGAGACTCTCTGATGATATTACTCTACAGAAAGCTTTATAGAGTCTAGTGATTTGAACAAGATCACTGCATCATTCATAATTGTGCTATTCCTGGTTTTTTTAGGTTTCATTTTGGTTTGGGTCTTTTTGCACTTAAACATTTAAACATTTGAAAAAATACTTAGTCACTTTTTAGGTGGACATACCTGTTCATATTGCTCAGGTTTGTTATTCTTGTTAATAAGGAGTGTTGGAACAACTCTCAGACAGTAGCATGTGGTGGTCTTTATTAATTTTTGAGATTCATGCAAATATTATGTAATTTTTTTACACAAAACCTCTTACATAATAAATTATATCACTCAATAATGACCACAATTATATGATTCTGGCTCCAGGTGGTAGAAACTTAAAATTAGGTATCCAGATGGTGACTTCTATGCATTAGTGAGAGTGTCAATTTTGAGCAAAAACTGTGAAGATTTAGTCATATGGGTTCTTGGTCAGAGGAGTCCAAAACTATGTAACACATCAAACGGTAGGTATGCAGGATATCCGCATGTGTTTGGAAACACTTCAATGCACCTACAATATAATCAAAACCTTTGGAGTAACAGCTGGAGATCAAGTAGGATACCTTAAAACATCTAAGATAGACACAGTAGATAAAAGTGTCTGAATTGGCCATAAAAATGTGTATTCTAGAAAGATATTCGGCTCACAAAACATAAGTGTCTTACAGGTGGTAGAGGCGAACACCTCCCCAGACTTCATAAATGGTGTTGACTAGACTGCTCTAGAAACTGAGACACCTGAACTGAGTTCATAATGAACAGAGGCATCTGCACTTAAACAACCTCATTTAGGTTTCAGCAATCTGGAGAGATGGGCTGACTCCAATAGCATGAGGTTTAACAAGTCCAAATGCCGGGTCCTACACTTTGGACACAACAACCCCATGCAGAGGTACAGGCTGGGGACAGAGTGGTTGGAGAGCAGTCAGGCGGAAAGGGACTTGGGAGTGCTGGTGGATGGGAAACTCAACATGAGCCAGCAGTGTGCTCAGGTGGTAAAGACGGCCAATGGTATCTTGGCCTGTATCAGGAATAGGACTAGGGAAGTTATCATCCTCTTATGCTAGGCACTGGTCAGACCTGAAGAAGTGGAGCTTCAGGGGAAACATTATTGCTCTCTACAACTACCTAAAGGGAGGCTGTAGTGAGGCAGGAGTGGGGCTCTTCTCTCAGGTGACCGGCAACAGAACAAGAGGACACTGTGTCAAACTTCACCAGGGGAGGTTTAGGCTTGACATTAGGAAGAAGTTCTTTACTGAGAGGGTGATTGGTCACTCGAATGCGCTGCCCGGGGAGGTGGTGGAGTCGCCGTTCCTGGAGGTGTTTAAAGGGAGATTGGATGAGGCTCTTAGTGCCATGGTGTAGTTGACAAGTAGGAGTAGGTGTAGGTGTTGGGAAATAGGTTGGACTTGATCTCAAAGGTCTTTTCCAACCTTATGATACTGTGATACTGTGATACTGTAATCCAGAGTTAAATGCCATCTTCCTTGTCTCTTAGGAAAAAATGACAGAAGTTCCTCTATAGAAAGATTTAATTTCAGAAATGCTCTTTTATGCAAGTCTGACTCCAGTCTCAAGTAGCATGAAATTTAAAAATTCCAATAATTAATTATTCTGACTTTTCACTCATTGAAAAATCTGTCATTTCCTAGTATTTAACTAACTAAGTAACAATATTTGGGGAGGAAATTTCAAGGACTTCTCACATTTTCATTTTTTCACATTTTAAAATGTAATGAAAATCTAATATCTCAAAGAAAATTTAAATGTGTGCTCAGGAAGGCGATAAGGCTAATAGCAGCACTGTTTATTCATTAACCTGAAGGGTGAAAATCTACATATTTACTGTGGAGGTATTTTTAAACAATTATTCATATGTTAAGAGAACAAGGATAAAAGCAGAGAGTGCAGATGGAAGTTGTAAGTAAACCCCTAAACTATTAATTTTCTGTTTATCTGACTCATTTCTTTAGTATCAATTAACTCTGTAAAGATATTAGTCATGCACTGTTGGAAAAATTGACCTAATAGGCTTATCACAAGAAAAACAGCAGAATTACACATGTGGATATAAAGCTGACACAGTAACTACTGCAGTCATAAAACTCCAAAACATTAGACTTTTTTTTGTTGTTGTTGCTTTTTCCATTTTTTCAGAGCTGAACGGCAAGAGGAATCAAAAACTCTCTTGGGTGGATGGAGAATCTCAAATGTGCGTTGCATAGAAATGCAGCATCCCACTCTCTCCTTGAAGGTCAGCACTGTCAGCCAAAGCTGCATGTTTGAGAGGCAGTTCTGTTGTGGGAAGTATTCCAGTTTTGTTCATGAGAAAGTGAATTGTTCTATGACCAGCATATGCTAAACAACCTATTGTGTGCAGACTAAGGGATATTCTTCCATTTAATACCACACTTCATAACCTCAAACGAATAAATACACATCATGTACAGAGCAAATGCCACTCTGTTAGCACATTGCAGCACTGAACCTGCTTTCTTGGCTATGCATCAGCTGACAAATCACTCATGCTTAGAGAAGAGTTGGATTTTTGTAAAGTTGGTTGGTTTTGTTTGGTTGTTTGTTTTTTTTTTTTCCCCAGTGCCATTTGCAGTGCACTTTTTGGTTACTGATACATTAAAGGATTTTCTCTGCTACCACTAAACCTTTTACTACAGAAGTAAAGAGGTTGACTGAAAGGAGCACCCCATCCTTGGTCTAATGATAGCAGGTTCACGCTGTTCATAAGCTCAGTTGCAATCATAAACTATACACTAACACCGAGCCACTTGCATGGTCATGGCAACCATCACTCCCTCCTTGCTTGTCTTGTACTTAATTTCCAGAAACTTGCACATGTTTTCCTTCAGTCTTATCCATACTGTACAGATCCTCAATAATAAAGGACACATATTCTAATCAGATTTTACTATTCCAGTTCTCACAATGTGTTCCAATCAACCCTAACTCAGGAACACCCTATACAGTTCGACTCCATCTAAATAGACCCTAAATGCACTGAACATTTTTATGAGGTTTCTTCAACTTTGTTTTTGGTAGGAAAAAGACAATTACTTCACAGCTGTTTTCATTGTTGCAGGTGTTTGGATCTTCTTTGCTTTCTTATAATAAAAGGTCAAAACCACAGACCTTTTTATTTTAAAGTTTACAAAGTTCACATCATAATTCATTTATTTTCCTTCCAAATTCAGCTGTTACCTCTCTCCGTGCCATAGTACAGTTTCTTTTAAGGCATGCTCTTTGCAGTACTATAAAATCTAGTAAAAGTAGAAAACCATTGGTGTAGCTGCTTTCCTCCCTGCAAACCACGAAAATCCTATTAAGGGTTTTATGCTGCTGAAAATCACTATAATACCCACATTCCATTCCTTCCATTACACTATCCAGAAAAAGGAAATTTTTAACAGCTTGCTTGATTTTTTTCAGGAGTGAAGAACATTTTGCATAAATACAGAACAAAAAAAGATGACAAAACCAGGTAGTTAAAAATAAATTACTTTTCATTATAATGATGAGAATCATTGTAAAGATGGGTCTTAAAATGATTTTTAAACATAAATTTCCGTATTATAAACCTTGAAGTCTTTCAGCTCTTACATAAAAATCACATTCAGATGTTCACAAAACAAAGCTGATAAATAAAACTAATCCATTTCACTTTACCTTTTAAACTACTGAGAAGATGGTCAGTCTACAGTTTAAGCTCTCTGCCTCCTCTTCATTCTAGGTTTGAAAGCAAAGTCTAGAACAGTAATTAAATGACAAATAAAAAAGTCATTATGGTACTTCATTAATTTTAATTACAGCAAATGTAAATTAATTTTCTGTAATATCACATAGCATGAAAAAGACTAAAGATAGATGAGTATTTACTATTTTCCAGAGCAGTTCAAAAGCAAAGAAAAGCAACACAGCATGGGTTAAGCAAAGTTAAGATCATTCATGTGATGTTACTTATCAAAATGTCAAGCATAACCTGAAAACTTCCTGTCAGCAGTCCCAAAATGTCACATAAAGGGAAGATTACAAGGCAATACACAACCTTTTCCTTTAGTCAGAGGTGTGATTTGATTTCAGGCCTGTGAGCAAAGACACAGTGTTCTAACACAAGCTTTGAGATCAGATACATTTTTGTGGTCTGGATGGAACCCCTAATCTTCTGCATGTTTTTCTCCAGAGCAATATGTAAAGAATAATACTTATCTGAAAGAGCTCTTATCCAGTTCACTTATCTAGGGGGACAAAATAATTGTAGGGCTAAGTAGGCAGAATTCCATCAGTGTGAATAAAACTTCATTTGCTTACCACAGGAGTGAATTTAACACTGCATGGATAAATGACTCAGATAAGTAAGTAAGTAAATAAATAAATAAATGTTAGGGTTTTCTGTTTCATCTTTATGTGATGCATTCAGACAAGTGCAGCTGAAAACACTGACACTAGTCACAATGAATATACAAGATACAGATCAGGGACATGGAAATTTTTATTTAACAAACTTTGCTGACATTGTTTTCTTTGTTTCTGGATTGCTTACAAAAATAAGTTAGAGTTTCTTGGCATTTATTTTCTTGAATTATTTTTATAAATAATTCTTATTGTTTTGGTTTAGTACAATGACTTGATTGCTTGTATCGTAAAGTGTGATGATGATATTGAGACATTGTTCTTGGTCTCATTACCATTTCATGATATTTTTTTCTATTTCTATCTTTAATGGATAAATGAAATATTAGTAAATAAACAAACAGACAAACAAGCAAGAACAACAAAAATCAAAACAAACCAAACAAAAACTCCAAACATGTTTTTGCATTTATAAATGAATTAGACTGAGGTAATACTGACTATCAAGCTCATCTTCTCACCTTACATATCCGGAAATGGTTATTCTAAGCCAAACTAGACATCTTGGTCATCTTGTTTACTCACTGAAGAGAAATAGCAACCTTGACATTCAGTTCCTCTGACACGTCTTAAGGTCATACAATCATAGAATCCTTTAGGTTGGAAAAGACCCTTAAAATCATTGAGTCCAACCATGGACATAACACTACTAAGTCCACCACTGTACCGTGTTTGTAAGCCCCATGTCTTCATGTCTCTTAAATACCTCCGGGGATGGTGACCAAAGTGCTTACCTGGGCAGCCTGATCTAGTGCCTGAAAACGTTTTTGAAGAAGAAAATGTACCTAACATCCAATCTAAACCTCCCCGGGCACAACTCAAAGCCATTTCCCATTGTCCTATCACTTTCTACTTGGGAGAAAAGACTGACTCCCACCTCGCTACAGCCTCTCTTCGGGCAGTTGTAGAAAGCGATAAGGTCTCTCGACTATCCTTTACTCCAGACTAAACACCAGTTCCCTAAGCCAATCCTCATAAGATCTGTTCATCTTGAATTAGTTGACTTCTACAAGTTTTTTCCATTGACTGAATCCACAACACATATAAACACCTGATTAATCCCATTTAGATGCTATGCCTGCTGTGCTCCAGTTGCTAATCCAGAACAACATAAGTGTTCTTAAGTCACACATCATGTCTGCCAGATATGAGAAAACAGTACTGTCCACCTATTTTTGGCCTGGTATGATAATTTCTGTTGCAGAAATCAAACTTCAAGAAACCCAAATTGGAGCTGATTATTTGGGAAGATATAATCTATTGTATTTAAATATATATTCACCAAACTAGAAAGAAAATAAACCAAAAACCAAACACAAAACCTCAAAATTCACTCTTATACTAATTCAAATAAAAAAATGCTGAAAGACAATACGAATAAAGGAATAATCCAGCTTTAGGTGAAATATGAAATTTGGTGAGATATGTTGATAAGAAGTTACATTCTGATACACACTATGCAGTATGAAGTTAATTAAGGAACTGCACTCGTCTGGCATAACTGTATCTTTTTACACAGTTCTAAAAATCATAAATCCTCAATACTTGGAGATTACAAATGTTTGTCCCATATTGAAGAACATTTACTTCTTTATAATTCCTGTAAGATTCTAGACTGAGAATAGCACGTAGTAATAAATTTCTATAGAACAAAAAGCATAGCTCTCTTAAAGATTATTTTCTACTTCATGGGACACTGAAAATAATTTGAGAAATTTATTTCACTGCTTAGAAAAGCAAGAACAATAATGACCACAAAGAATTTCATTTGGAAAGGAAAAAAAAAATTCTTAAGAGATGGTATTTGGGAAAAGGCTGTATTTTTTGTATTCCACATTTCTCTGCAAAAGCAGAGTACTCTCATATGCCCTTTATTCCTCTATGTTCTTAATGCATTCCTGCCATTGGATTGTTGCAATAAATTCTATCTCCCTCGGGTACTACTCTTTCACAAAGAAGTGAAAAATGACATTAGTTTCTTTTATCTTTCTAGATTCGCAAATAAAAGTTTTGACTACTGGAAATGTATCAAGAAGGTAGTCACCAGCTTGCTTTCTCTTTTTATGAACAATATTTCATTGGGCACTAAAGTTTTTAATGCTGTATGAAATATACAGTATGAATTAACACCTAAACCAGCCTGATTCCTATTTTTATTTTGAATTTTGTTGATTGGTTATTAACAATTTTAATTATACAGGAGTGTTTGAGGGGAAAATCAACCCATGTGTTTTTAACCACCATCCTCATACTGAGAAACAGTGGAAGGATCTAGGTTATTATTTTCTTGACAACACTGGACTGAAGTCATGATGGGGACTAGCTGACAGTGCAGCAGGGACATTTATAATCAGATGCATAAAACCTAGAGGGATGGCTTGGGCACTCAAGCCCCTCCAATATTTATATTTAGTATTAAACACTTCAAGTGAAGATAATGATTTTGGCTCATTGCCCTTTCCCAATATTTTGAAACAGTCATGCACCCATGGTCATAATAAAGGCAAAATTAACTCCAATGCAAATAGAGGAACAGTTACAATTTGAGAAAAGAAATGTCACAGTTATAATAACTATGATGGCACTGTTTTTTAAGGAATATTTTTCAGACTTTCAGGTCCATCTTCTGATCGATCGATAACCAGATAAATTAATGTAGTCTTTCAGAACATGTGATACATCTGCCAAAAGCTGTCAGAAGGTCGTCACTAAACATAACATCAAGCTCCTCAATAAAGGCAATAATAATCATATTTTGGTAGTTTTCAAGTTAGCTACTAATGAAAAAAGTACTATGTCTTATTGCAGAGTTGTGCAAATTCTATTGCTACCATTGCAATGAGATATTTTAAAACTATTGGTCATTGCTATTTTTCTCAGTCACAACTGTTGACATCTGCAGTACAAATAATCTACTACCTTATAAGAGCAATTAAAGAAATTACTTAACCCATATAAAGTCATATTTGCTAAATAAAGGATTAAGAAATATTCCCCTAACCAGAAATATGTTTAAAAACTACATTAAAATTTTACAGGTGAAGCCACCAAAGGACATAGCATATTCAAAATAATTCTATCCTTTGTAACAGAACCTTAATTAATCAGAATATACAAGGAAAGGAGTGGTTTTTCTTGTAAACAAGAAGCTGACTTCCTCTAACTCTTTTCCTCCTCATAGACAGTGCTATCAACATAATTTGTGAACCTGTAGTCTGCTTCACTGTGGAGACTCAAAAACCAGATAAAGTCCCTGAAAATACTGAAACATTAGCCTCTGAAATAAAAGAACCAATTGTGTACTTTGTATTCCTTTCTAGAAATTAATATTGTTATTTTTGGAATAAAAGCCTGTGAAATGAAATGTTCAAGATTTTATTTTCTCAATTATGAACTTTGTGTCAAAATGTACCATTTTGTGATTAAAATTAAATAGAACTAAATAAATGAAATCATTTAACTAAATCAGTTAAAAGCTTGACAAGAAAACTACCTTGACGTCTGTGTGACCTTTGCAATTGATTAGTAATAAATAGGAAAATTGATAATAATCACATAATCACAGAATATCACATTGGAACAGACCTCAAGAATTATCTGGTCCATTCCAAAGGTAAATCTAACTCTTCTGTCTCAGAAAGAAGGTAAGTGGAAAGAGTTCTGAGTGCAAACTCATGCAAAGACACGTTTTCCCATGGTTTACAATTAGGTATCATTATAAAATTGCGACTGTTATCAAAAGTTTTACTTTTCTTTTTTAATATTATCTTTAAACAATATATAGTATGGGTGGTGTGTGAAGCCTTAGGATGCAGCCTGTCAGCTTCTAATTATTAAATGTTAAAGCTCAGTGGTAAAGACTGTACAGCCTGAGAATTTGCATCGTCATTTAAACCAATAAGGGAAGATCAGTTGCTCTTCTCTCCTCTTCGTTTTCTCTGCCTGAAGGAGATCTGGAAGTACAACTGGATCTTCTGAAAAATTCTAACTGACAAAATTCTTGTCAGAGTTGTAAAGACTTGAATTCTACCTATACTGTTTGTGGCACTGAACAAATAACCATAACCCTTCTGCAATTATATAGTAGTTCCAACAGTAATTCCTAAGCCTGCTAACACAAGCTTTGGTATTGCTATGCTGAAGCAAGAGATGTTTATTCATTTGTAATGAATAAAAACAGGTCCCAAAACAGAGATGATTTCATCATCAGAGAGACAAAAGAGTGTCTTTTCCAAGATACTAATGCATCTCTGCATCATTGTTCTGTGATATTTCTACCAGCTCTAGGTAAAAATCAGGAAAAAATATAATAAAGTTAATTACAGTAAAAATTGTTTTGAAAGATCAATTACATATTGTTTTAATTGAAAATATCAAGTTCCAGATCAATCGCCAGCTGGTTTAAAGCCAAAGTCTGGTTTCTTAAGTTGCATCAATAGAAACACACATTTAGTTTGGAACAAAGTCAAAACAATTGGTTTCGTTAGGGGTTTTAAGAAGGATATTTCTGAAGTGTATAGGAATAATTTTGTCAATTATGACTAGAAATGAAACAAGAGTAAGTTAAATATAGAAACAAAGTTGTCTGCACTGAAGGTCTGTGGAGAGTGTTTGATTTAGATTTTGTTAAATATTTATTTAAGGATGATAAAATTCTAACTCTCAGTATTTCTTTTTTCTTCTTCATTAACTATAAAGAGATATGATGACCTCATTCACAGATGTCTGAATTTCAGAAGTTTAGAGTCAGAAGAGATTAATCCTGTGCAAGAGGCACATTTTAGGCAGGACTCATTTAACAAATCACAGATACCTAGAGTGCAGACACCTGCGTGTATGCTGCCTAAAGAATTGCTCTGCACCTACAAACTTAGAGAGAAGGAAAGTCCTCTCATGCAGGCTATAAAATTTAACTTGTGTGGTTACTTGCTATATATCTAGAACAAGGAACAAGCATATGGTTATCATGTCTCAAATTGAAATTAAGACTATTTCTGCCAGAACCTTCTGGTACTGTTCACAGTGGTTACAACAAAAGTTCATATTACAGTAGTTTGCAAGAGGGAAAATTCCATCTGCCTCTTCTGCTTATCCTTTGATTTTTTAATTTATTTTTTTTTTTAGGTTTTAAGAATATTTTGAACAGATAAGTTCCTGAAAACTTCAATTGTTGCAAAACAAAGGTAGAAGAATTTTGTGCCTGAGATTGTATTGTTACTTTTCTGAAATTAAACTTCCATGTGTGTTAGTAGAAACTTCTAAGCATAACCCCCCCCTTTTTTTTTAATTAAAGTATGATAAAAACTGTGCCACACTAGTAACCAATCTACTCAGAAAATAAATACATGTAATATTATACCTCATTTCAGTGAATTTAAGCTCACTTTCATAAAGTTAGCAGTGTCAAATATTTTGGATAGGTACACTAGAAGTTACAGTTTAAACTAATGTTCCATTAGTTTCACAGAACATCAATTAGGACATGTTACAACAGAAATGTTACAGAAAAAACTCAGGTTAGTTATTTCATCTACAAATGGCCTTGATTTCTTTGCATTTAAAAAGAGCCATCACATAAAGCTGCTGATTCACTTTTCAGAAGCCTTTTATTGTATTTTATGACATTCTATTACACACATTTTCTTATAAGCAGTTTTCTTACAAGTCTGTATGACCTCCTCCTGTTTTAGAATCCCCTCTGGGGATATTGCATACACTATCTCAAGTTTATCAGAAAATATATATGTATTTTTGTTAATATTTTTCTGTATGTTTTGAGTTCACTGACTTCAGCCTATCAGCCGTAAAGTGATCACCTTGGCCTTTGGTCCTCCAACTGTAATATCATGTTCTTCAGGGCTCAAAGCACTTCAACTCTGTAGACCAGTGTTCACAGGACATAACCATCCCCATCCTCCATGACTCCCTCCTACACCTTCTTGTCTTTGTTCTCAATAAAAATATCGGCAAAGCTGTGTTTTCTTCACAAATTACTTCATGAGGCTAGAGGTGTTCAACGTTCCTCAACAACACACCATTTCACATTGTCTCATTGCTGAGATAGAGAGAAGTGATAGAAGTTGGAGTTTCACCTGGCATTAAATTAACTTTTCTTCTGCTAAGAGGGATTAATTTAAACTCATCACGTGTTTTGATGTTTCATTTTTATTTATGTTGTGAAAGGAACAGCTGATGAATGCTTTCTTCCACTATGGTTTTTCTTTCACTATAATTAATAAAGCAAAGTATTATGGGGAACAAATGATACTAGATACACCCTAGCAGCAGTTGACCAGCTGACACTGGATTATAAATTTCTATGTGGAATTCTGAATTTATTTAGTAGTTAATTAAAATGGGAATTAGGCCTTGTCTCATTACCAGATTGTGGTGAGTACCAAAGTTTAAATTTTGGGCCAGTGATGTACTTGGCTTTCACTTGTCTCGGGTACCACTTTGGACAAAAAATACCACTGTATTACTGCGCCTTTAAAATGAACATATAATAGAAGACATAAATAAATAAATAAACATTTGAAAACACATAAATTAAACAAATCTGCATTTTTTTAGCTGTTTCAACAAGATGGCATATTTTTAAGGTAAATTCGATACACCAACAGGAGGCCTGTGTTAACACATAGTCACATACTTTGGCTGTTCAAGGCAGGATGGTGGTCTGAAATGTGTGAGGACATTAGAAATGTCCCACATTTTGTAGTTTCTCTGGGCATGCTGCAGCAACAGCTGAATGGTTCAATGTGCTTCTTTTTGAGGATATATTATCCTTACTGAGGAAAAGTGGCTGGAACCAGAAGCCAGGATCTCTCTTCTGTATATGGATCTCTTCAGAACCTGGCAAATGAGGTAGCAAATTTTTTCTAGAAAAAATTGGAAAGAGATCATTTTCAGCTACTCTGCAACCTATGTCTGTCGAGAGTAAAGAAGAGTCTAATATCTACATAATGTAGGCAAAAAATAAAAGTATCTGATTCAACATGTCTTATAGATGTGAGACATTCTTGTCTCACTGAAACTTTTATTCTATATAGGTTGAGGCTAACAATAGCTTCTAAGATCATCAGTCACATCTAGGTTCAGAGAAATAAATCTGATCAAGACTGATGTCCAAAGCAATATGAGCCTGGAATGCAGAAAAAAACATTCCTTGCTTTCTATATCTCGTAATAGTTGTGTCATCACTCTGTCTTCTTCTAGGATTTCTACCACATATGCTCCAAGGCAAAAAATATGATATATCTTAAGAATATTTTTTTCAGTAATTTATTTCCATCTACTCTTAATTGAAGGGAAGCCAGGATGAGAGACAAAATAGGGTCACCAAGAAGAATCAAAAAGAAACTGATTATTTAAGCAATGATATAAATAATGATGCTGGTTTAGCTTAGGTAAATACATCTAAACAAATAAAAAATATTTAAATTCCAAATTAAAGATGTAAGCAAAAAAAAATATTTTGGCTACTTTTTTGATGTTGTTTCCAGAGGTCTTTGAATCAGGATGTGGAAATGTAAAAGTTTATGCCTCCCTAAATCATCTGATTGGCTGTAATTTGGGGTTTGCATTTGTCCTTAAATAATTTGCTTTAATTTATTCTGACATTGACAAATATCATAACCACCACAAAGAACATCTTACAGGACATTTTAGATACTTGCCTGAAAAACCGTTCCCTTCAGGTTCATAGAAAACCTTATTCATCATTGATGTTATTAAAATGAAAATAAATTTTAAAAAACAATTTAATTATTTGCTGTAAAAATATTTTTATTAGCATTGTTTTATAAAACTTTTTATCCCTTTCATCTATCTGTTATATCTTGTAACTTAATATTTTTAATATCTAATTGATAATAGAAATTTTTTTCTTTAAGCTTTTTCTCAAAGTTTATTAGCAGCAATTCCTGAGAGAAAGTCTCTTCCTAATTCATGGTACTCTCAGAACTAAAAAACACAAAAATGTCCACAGTCATAACTAATACCAAGATCCTACTTGTTCATTACAGCTACCTAGAAAGTTAACTAGAGCAATATTGACTAGAAAGTTCACTAGAGCAACGTGCAATATTGATTGGTTGTTCTCTTTTTTCTTTTTCTTTTTTTTTCCTAGGGTAAAAGTTTTCCCATAACAGAGGAAACAGTTTAGCTGTGAGATCCAAGGACTGTGGTAAACGTCTGCCTAGTACAGCAGGGAACACACACGGCTCTGTTTCAGTTGGTTCAGCCACCTACTGTGTCAGTGGCTTAAAGTTAAGTAAAAAAGGAAATGTAGCGAAACAAGCTGATGTTAGCCCTCAAAGGGAAAGAGTTTCTTTCTCACTGAAATACTGAAAAGAGCAATGTGTAAGAAGTCACAAATACAGGCTGATACAGCTGTAGTCACTCCTGATCTTCAGTGAGGCAACAGACACATTATTATAGAAGGATCCTTACACAAAAAACCCGGGTTTGCTTTTCTGCAATATTTCTGAAGAGCAGAAAATCCTTCTCTTAATGTTCCCTCTTATTCTAAAGACCATCACCTTTGATTTAATGGTATCTTTTATTTCTGAATACCAGCAAGCAGATCAAATCTCTCAATTCAGCTGAAGTTCTTTCAGAAAGCAGGTGTAGGAGGATAGCAAGAATATTATTTCAGATATTAAAAGAATTTCTGGCTATACTATGAGAGGAACCAAGCAATAATTTCAGCCACTTCACAGTATGGCAGAAGTGTTAGTATTCTGTCAGCTTGTTACTTTCTTTCGCATTATTAGCCATTCTGTAAACACCAGCTCATTATCATAAAAGACATTAAGTAACCTGAACATTCCAGTTATTCTCAGCCATACCGCACAAATTCCACATAATCTATTTAGTCATATGGTTCCTATTTTCCATGCTGTTGCAAATATTTAATATTTTTCTCCAGCAAGTCATCAGGCCACTGACTGTTTACCATCATGTCTTAATTTTGTGTTTGCAGTTGTACCTGTAACTGTACCTGTAACTGAAGTAACAAAAAGTTGTAGTTCAGTTTCCAAACACACATTTGAAGTTCTAGCTTTGCAAATATAAATTTATCTCAGGCATCTTTTGTTGATTTACAATTTATGGAAACTTTTGACTATTTTTTGAAAATAGATATGTGCATAAAATCTACTTACAGTATCTCTATTGAGTTAGAAATATAATTCAATGGTAGTAACACAATAAGATCACAACTGGAATTTAACTGGAGGAAGAACAAATAAACAGTGCCAAGTCTACCTTTTCCATCTGAAATGAAGTGCAGGTATTTCTGTATTTTCCCTTAAACTGCAGAGGTGACGAGTGAGCTGGTAAGCTGACAGCACCTCTGAACACCCTTTTGAGCAGGAAATAAATGACTAAGAAAGAGTCAATGCTTAAGTGAAATATTTGTGTGTCCATGACTGGCCAGGTGTGAATTCAAAGATCACTTTTCCATGGAAATCTATGAAAGACCAAATCAAAACTTCGTTTTAGTTGTGTTAGTAGTGTATGAGGTAAAATTTTTGCTGGATAGCAATACCTTATTTGTCTTCTTCTACTAACTGCTCGTATCTATTACAAAACTTGGCTTTCAGTTGTAAGTCAGCCTTTCATTATACCTGGCAAGGAGGACAGTTGCACTGAAATACTTAACATTCTGTGAATTTCCCCGTTAGGTTTCCTGAAACTAATTGAAACATGAAATTATGTCATCAAATTATACAACCCGAAATATTAATATCCCTCACCTTGTCTACTTAAAAGGTTAAGAAGTGTCCGATGAGGGACAAATGATAGGAAATGGAAAAGAGTGCATATGTATATGCAATGCATATACAGAAGGAAAGAAAGGGACCATGCAGCACTTTGAACTAGTCCTCACTAGGCTGGGTGTGCTATGTTATTTATATTTTTGTTAACACTTAAATACGACATTTTCCATCAGAGTACTGGCTGAATTTTACCTGAAATATAATTACATAAAATTTCTTAGTCTTAAGAAAAAGAGCAAGCCTGCATTACAGATACAAAATAGAAGCACATTTAGTCATTTTTAGCAGGAACCAGTAATTTGTTGGCACTGGAAAAATGCAGCCCTTTCTCAATTTCAAAGACAAGATCAATAAATTATTTAGGTATAGAACAGTTGAAAACCTAGAGTACCCAAAAACCATGCAGTTAACTGTGAAATAATTTTATTTCTCATATTAATA
>VWPV01008852.1:0-153701 GCA_013389885.1 Geococcyx californianus
TGGGTCAGAAAGGACCTTAAAAGATCACCCAGCTGCAACCCTCTATGACAACTTCCACTAGACTAGGTTGCTCAAAGCCTCATCCAACCTGGCTTTGAACACCTCCAGGGATGGGGCATCCACAACTTCATTCTAAGCTGTAAGGCCAAAGTTATAAATAAAAATATTTGATATTTTTATTTGACAAGGTCCCAACCCAGCATTAGTGTGGGCTGGTAAACAGGTGTGATTTCATTAACATGTCATTCAACCAATCAAGGTATGACATCTAATGTTTGTCAGCTTCCAGATCGTTAGTTCCTTCCCCCAATTCAATTACCATTTTATAATTCCCTGAATCTGAAAGGGAGATTTGGGTTCCCTAGTTCTCTTCCTAACAAACGATCCCATGCAATTTATCTTCATGTGCTCATCTTAAGCAGCAGATAGTTAAAAGCTAAGCAATAAGAGGTACTGCTGTTTGAATTAAATTAGCTGCTTCATATGTACCAAAATACTAACAAGCCTTCGTGATGCTCTGCTGAGCTAACTGGCCATGATATGCATCTCACTCAAGCAAAATCAGGAGGGTAAACACTGTCCTGCAAACACAGTAGTTAAAGTACAATGTGGTAAACAGCTGCTACTTGCAAAGGCTACACTAACACCATGGTGATTGCACCGACAATCAGAGTCAAAGGCGGCAATAAAAAGGGGGGTCACCCAGGCAATCCAGCAGCAAGGGGTAAGAAGGGTAAACAGGGCTCAAGGCCTAATGCCTGGCACAACACAGAACAGCAAAGCTGACAACATGGCGTTTTTCTCTGAATCTTTTCTCTGAATTTATGCCAGGCATATAATTTTTTGGCTTAACATAGTTCTTTGGAAAACACATCTCCATAATTTGCTTCAGAGTTGACATTTCTGTATCACCAGTGTAAATGTAGACGTTTTTCAGTTAAAAGAAACCTAGAGCTACTTTCTTTTCCCAGTGAGCAACAACTGACCCTTTACTTTCTGCCCACAATGCTCCTCACAGAGACAACCTCCCATCACCAATTCCAACATCCTATGGCTAAACCACAGCAGTGGCACCATCCTACCAGCTGTCAGTGCCTTTGTGGGATGTCCAGCCTGTCTAAGGGCGAGGGGCTGACACACAGCTGAGAGCAACTCGTTCTCTACGCTTTGCTGCTCCACGCCAGTGTCGTGGAGATGCCCAGGTAACCACCATTACTCAGCAATACCAATGCCTCGGCAAAGGGACATGCAACAGACTTTATTGCTTTAATAACAATAATGCTGTACTCCACTAAATGTGTGTACAACATAAACGTAATTACAACTAATCAGAGCTTGCTGGGAAGGACCCAGCGTTGGCTTGTGTCAGCAAAGCAGTTTGATGTTACTCTATGACTGTGATTGAGCTAAATGTCTTTTTTGGGAACATGCCTGGGTAAGTCACTTTTGGGCTAGAACTAACAAATTCTCATACTGAAAAAAAATTACTGCAAAGCTGAGAATAAAAGGTAGGACAAGGTTCAGCTTCAAAACCACCATGCTTTTCAGCAGCATTTTCAGACAAGAATATAACGGCAGCGAGCTTGACAGCAAAGACTACGATCTGTTTAGAACTTGCTTTGCTTTCTGCTTGCAGCCAGTTCGTAGTCCTCACTTGGCATACAGTAATGCTCAGTCCTTGAAACTTTTTTACTTCATTGATTTTCCTCTCTCTTCCCTTTGCCACAATTCCTTAAAACAAACAGAACTGCTTACTTGGGTAATTACATCCAATCCATCACAAATTAAAGAAACAGCCTATTTTGATTTGGAAATTAATTGAGAACGATGGTGAGAACTGTAGCAGTTTAATCTGAGGAAAGACATGGGGATAAGAGCTGTCTGAAAACTATTTCAATGATTAAATTCTCATTGTTTTGGAGGAAATGACAGCTCTCTCTTCTGCTTCCAGTTGGGAAGCTGCTTCTGTGCTTCAGCCTTGGATGCTGGAAGAACATGGACAAACTACACAATGTCCTGTGGGAATCTGTTCCTCAGGGTCTGAGAGCTCCACTAGTGATTTAAGATACTTCACTGACACCTGGAAGGTGTTTTACAGTATATTGAATAAGTATGAAGTATTTCTATTTGGTGGAAAATACTTCTTAATTGGCAGAACAGTCATGTGTTATGAGTGACCACTGGGATATCTACACTGGCACCCACTGGGCTGGATAAAAAAGGCAGAGCTGTTCTTCTCTGGACGGTCTCTGCAGAAGGGAAGGAACAAGTGAGCACATTTGAAAAAGGCTTTGCTTCATGCAGAGCAGATTGGCTCACTCTGCAGTGCAAATCAGACTCGAAAAAATATATGTATCATTGTGCAACCTATTAGAATAAAAAAAGGTCATCGGACAAAATACAAGGGTGGAGGGTAACTAGGTTATAAACTAAACAGGATTCTGGCAGAATAAGGAACCAGAGCCAGAGAGAATTCCAAAAGAGAAACTCTTCCAAGAGTAAATGAGATTCAACCTGTTTCCTGGTGAGAGGTGTCAAAGCCAAGATACTGCCAACGCAGAAGGTCTGCCTGAGAAAAATATCACATAGAGGATATCTCAGACACAAACATATGTCCAACCAGTAAATTACATGACAGCCTAATGCAACCACAAACAAGAACAGGTCACTTTAAGAGAATGATTAGTACATGAGATTACTGTGCATGCAGACTTATCTGAAAGCAAACCTTGTAGGTGGGTGTGAACTCTTGCTAAAGTCAGCTCCTATCTTTGCTATACAACAGCTACAAGAATAATTATAATAATTAATGGAGAGCAGTGATAAAGCTAACAATTGCCCACCTGTATATTGACTGACCATGATGTCGTTACTTCTTTTTCACACCTACTGCCTTTTGCACTGATTGCTGACTACTGCAAACTCTTTTCCAGCCTCACATTGGGCTTGCTGTTTGCTCACAGCCAGGCTGTTCAGCCTGTGAGTGACAGAGCTCACAGAGTTTTAAAATTCTGAATTCTATTTAGTCTCCAATGGCTAAGGTTGCTATGGGCTACATTAGATTACAAAGGGTAATGAGCTGAAAACATGAATATTCACTATATAAAGTAAAAGGCCTCAAAATATGAGTATAGGAATGAGTGAATGATGTCTGAAAAATACACTGTTGGAAGAGGTCTTTATGTTCTGTGTAAAGATCACAGACTTATACTGCAGCCTGTGATTTCCTATAAAGCTGTGATTTCTCTTTCAGCCTGCCTCCACTTTTGGTGAATTTCAGGAGGACAGAGGAAGGATTTGCTATTGTTGAAGGTAGCGTGGTTTGTTACTTCTCCTATTCTTAGCTCAAGGGAAGACAAATGAGGAAAGGGGTGGGCTTGGAAAAGGCTAACCTCTTGACTGGAGAGGGGAACTCGACCGTTTCCCTACTGGCTGGGAGGGATGGCTGCAAGTTCTGCAGACAGCCCTCCCTTGGCAGGTTTCTGGTGATCTTGACTGTGAAGTGCAAGAATGTGCCAGGGAACCCCAGTGGGGAGAGGTTGCGGACCTGGGATAAAACGGCTTCAGCACCTACGAGTTGAGAGCTGGCAGGTGGAGACTTTTTTCCTTGTATTCGCTGCATTATGCGCACGCTCCTCTGTGATGTGGGCTGGTGCAACTTAAGCACATACTTAAATAACTAAGAGGAATTCAGCACTGACAATGGATTTAGAAAAATGCCTAGATATTAAGTGCCCTGCTGAACCGAGAGGAGATCTCTGACAGCCTTGCAAAGTGCCATGTTGAGTCCAGGCTTTGTCTGAAATGTTTTTGAGCGGTGGCTGCCCGACCACCACTCCCTCCCCGCTGCAGCAGGATGGTCACACAGGGTAGGATGACGAATTCACATAACATCAAGCAGACATGTGGGCTTAAACTAAATTACAGTTTTGCACTGGAGAAGAACAATAGTTTTGTTTTGAGTTCCATTGGTATGCCTGCAGAAATGCAATTTTTAGAAGTGTCTGGTAGGAGAGTTCTGAAGTGGCTTTGGAATCCTTCCCACTTAAAAAGTTGACTGGAATGAGTCTTGAACTGAACATTCACTAACTGAGAGTCCCCTGAGACCTTGTGGAAACCAACTTGCATATGCATTACATGAACTTATGGTGTTGCCTTAATATCATTCCATTTATAGCTACAAATTCAATTTATAACTATATTACACTATAAATTCTCACAGAACTATTACAACATAAATAAATAACTATATGTAATATTATTATATAATTATGATCTATACCTACAAAACGTATTACCTATACCTAAAAAAATCAATGTTGATTAAAAATATTAAAGAGTTTATGTAAAATCCAACAAATTCCATTCACATATTGCTTAGTAATTTGAAAACTTAAAAGTGAACTGCTGGTTCGGAACAGCAGGATAAAAGTCAAATTGTGGAATAATGGCTAATTAAAACGTGATAACTTCCATTTAATTTATACCCAACTAAGGCCTAAGTGGCAATGCTGAAAAACCTCTTTCACCTGCCATCTTATTAACCACGCCAAGACTCTGGTCTCCACTCCTACAATTGTTTTTCATACTTTCTCCAGTGATTTTTTCCTGTAAAATGCAGAAGCAACCCTGAGAGCAGAACTTATCTCCGTTCCTCCACTTATAGGGGGACAGTTGGCCACGGGGAGACAGCATCCTCTACTTCTGTACTTTGTCTTTTTGACCTTGTGCTTGCTGTATTCAGAATGAATAACCCAAAGCAGATATGCTATACGGGTAGGGAAATACTCATGCAACAGCCTGACAGGGTGCTTTCTTCTGACATCTTGCTGTGAACCAAAGTGAAGCAAGAATTTTACCTCTGGTTTTGAAACTTCTCATGTCAATTTTCAACCCACAATAAATTTTAACAGTCATTATAAACTGACAAAGTCTTGAAAAATAGCTTTTCTACATATTGAATTGACTGTCCTGGCTTGTAGTGATCTAAGCCAGGGCTATCAGGTTATGTTAATTTAGTTACCTTGTGTTTCTGTGCAGCCTTTCACAATGGATAGTCAACACATCTTCCCACAGCACCACCAAACAAATGGATCAAAAAGCATGGAAGATTGGCAATAACTTGTTATGGAGAGCATCAGTGTAGTTTCTGTTCTCTTTTACACACTAAATGGTGGGTGAAAAAACAGCTGTACAGAAATGTTCTTGTTCTCTCCATGGCTGTCTAACTTGGCAAACAGAGAAACGCAGGGACAGAAGTCGCCGGTATTTCAGACTTATCTGTACTACTGCTTATAAAAAAGCAACAAGTCAGTAGTTTAGAGAAATATTTTAAAGTTTTCTTGACTCTGCACAGGGTCTCCATTCTCTACAGAATTAAAAAGTTAACTTTTGATTTGATATTTACTACAACTATTAGCAAAAGGACTAGAAAGAAAATGTCTATATAAAGTTAAGTTTTTAAAAGCTGTTAGTAAAAAACCATGATACAGTAGCTAGAAATATACAAAGACCTCATTTTCTTGCCAAGACCTATGAATAATGATTCCTGAGATGTCTTCTCTAACAAGTGGTAAGAGTTAAGTGCTCTCATTGATTATTGAATGTAGTTTACAATTGACTGAAAAGAGAAGGAAACAAACTACAGAAAAGCATACTGTACATGACTTCTGAAGTGCATAATGAAGTCAACAACTATAAATACAGCAGAGAAGAACAAAAAACCCCAGAGAAATATTGCAAGACATCATGATTTCATTATAGCATTTTATAGTTATAAAATTACTCAAGAAATCAACACTTCTGTTACTACCTATATTGAAATGCTGCCTCAGTGCAATGAAAACTTCGAAACAAGAAGGCCTGACAAGTTAAAAATTTTAGGTCCCTAAACAAAAAGAAGAATCTTGAGCACTTTTTATAACAGACAATTTGCATTTTTTCATACTTTAAATGGTGTATTTTATGAGAAAGTACATTAAAAATGCCTTCTGTTTTCTTTTTCTGACTTACTTTCCCTAAAACCTAGACAGGAAGGGTGGTAACTCTTCCGTATCGCTCCCGCGAAACCTTATGGAAGGTTAGTTTCCCCAATATTTACAAATATCGGAGATTTTAATCAATATATTAAGGCAATCTATCAGTTCTTTCCCCCTGAGCCCCAAGCATGCTGTTTTCTCTCGTGTTCCTTGGTGTGTCCTGTGCCTGCACTGAACAAGCCCGCTGGCCCCTTGCCTGCAGGGGCCGCAGCGCGTCCCCAGGGCAGCGTCACGTCTCTCCGGCTCCAGCCCCACTGCTCGCACGGGAAAGCCAAATTCATCACCTGGGTGAGCAGTGCCCAGGCTTGTCATGCCTCTCCTGATGGATCGCTTCTTCAGCACACGCAAGATGAATTTACAGCTTGTATTATGTTCTTGGTGGCCAAGCACAAGGCACCCGGGTGCTGGCAGACAGCGCCGAACTGCCGAGCTCCGACACTGGCTGTTTCTCCAAACTGGAGCCAGTAAGCAGCACAGCTGCTCTGCTACAGCATGATGATATGCAGAACTTTAGGCAGAGATATTGTAACTTTTAAAATGGTGTATGAAAATTCTGGATGACAACTTGCTTATAAGAAGGTTGATCTGAAGAGCCAAGTGTGGTGATTTCCTTCCAAACCAATTCTTACCAGTACAAAAATACACGCCTACAAGACCGTCATGGCTTTGGTTGAAATTAAGGAGAGTGGATGGAGAAATTAATTGTAAAGGATGCAGATATAGTAATATAAAACAAATAAAACACAGAAACGTACAAAAACCTCCTCTCCATTCAGATTACTAAAACAGAAAAATTTCTTCCATCATTTTGGGTGAAAATTGAGAATATGCAAGAATCAGATTTGATCAGCTTTTCAGTCTGTTCCAGAACTTCCAAGCACTTTCTAGAACAGCAGTATGTTCACCCTCATTTTTTGTAACCACAGATTCAAATTTAAAATTAAATTCTGAAATACTTGTAGAACCATAACTGACAAAAATAATACCTGAGAACAACAATTCTTGTCACTCTCTGTATGTGAAGAAGTTTTTGCAGTCTTGAAGAGGAGATCTGTACGGTGTACAAATGCGTGACGGTGCTGCTGAAATAAGCAGGAATGGGGACCAAGGCATGGGAATTCCAGACTGGCTTCACTGTCTGTGGTTCTCAATGGAAATGCTGGTCAGTCAGCTTAACTCAAGGCTTTGCTCTCAGTCTCTCACATGCATTCACTGCAATGCCTGGTGCCATGAAGAGACTGTTTTCTCATTATTTTAATTAGGACTTTGCTCATTTTTATGCTACAAACCCAGTGGTTTTCATTCAAAACAAAGAGGAATTGGCTGTCCACACCAGGTTGCCAGCCAGGGTGGGACTACGATCTCATGCTGCATTTGGTGCTACGCCGGAAAGCAAGGTAAAACATAGTTCAGTGAAAGTGCAGCACGTTTCTACCTATCCATACTAATACCTGAGGAGTCTACATCGCCATGTAATGCCACTCTAGGAGTGGTGTGAAAATAAACCACAAAAACTGTTCAGGGTAAAATTTTGGTCCCACTGATGTTAACCACAAAAATATCAACAGCTCCACAGGAGTAAAGCTTTCAACGCCAGGCCAGCTATGGTAGTGTATCAATAAGATCTCATGATAAAATCCAGAGAATAAACAGTTTATGCTGATAAAAATTAATTTATAAGTAACTTACTCTGCTGCAATTCAAAGGGATATGACCTTTTCCACATATCTCGAGAGTACGAGAGTACGCTGAAACTAAAGCATGCTTTTTGAGGGAAAAACTTGCAAGTAAGACAGGAAAGCAACTGCGTGCAAATTGGGCAATTAATTGTAGGCACAAAGGATGAAGCAAATGATGGAAAGAGAAAACTGTCCTAACTGAACCTTCATTTTCTGAGACATGTGAAATGTAGTACTAAATGTGTTTAGCACCACTTTAACCAAGATACTCTGTCTTCAATTGCTGGCCAGCATCCCATGATGTAAGACTGTAACACCACACATCAAGAACAGAAGAGAGTAATTCATAGATTGAATCAATGGGCCATAATTAAAATATCATGTATAAAACAAATTCTGAAATACTACTTTAAGGCTATCATTACAGTTGCCTACAAGTTCATTCTAAATTCAAAAGCTTACTAATTAAGCCCATAAGCCTGACACAAAGAGTGACTAGAGCTTTCTCTCTCCCTCCAATGAAAAAGGCATTGTTTGATGCATTTGCAGAACAAATGGATGCACCAAACACTTTCCAGCTAAGAATACCAAGAAGCTTAAAGAAGTAGTTTCTAAATATACTGATCATATGCTCCTTTGGTTAAAAATAGAAAATCTAGTATGACTGGATATATAACGAATATCTTACATTAAGCTGGTATTTACAAACAGTACATAAAAGCAGCTAAGTCATGATAAGATGCAGGTTATTTTTCCAGAAGAAAAGAAAAAATGAGGGTTAAATGGAGGAAGAACTACCAGGATGTCAAACCAGGACATTTAGGCCATATTTTTAATTTCTTTCTTGCATGAGAAAATGTTCCAAGTTAAAAAGAAAAAATCCTACATTAAAACCACTGCTTTTTGCCTATTTGAAATACCTGATTGTGCAGTCAATAGCACATTGTGGTCATTATTTCAATACAAAGAAAAATAAATCATATTATTTTTTATAGGAAAATCAATGTGCTTAGTTTCACAAACAAAAAGAGGATGCTGCCTTGCAGTAAGTCAAATAGCCATGAACTGCAGATCTGCAGTATTTAATTGAAGCAAGATTTCTTACTGAGCATGGTGCCCAGGCCAGGACTATGGAATGGAAAACAGGATTCCCTTGCCAAATGACCCAGAACATGAGGAGGGATGCGTGAAAATAAAAGCACCCTAACATAAAGCCAATTTGCTCTTTGTAAATACACGAGTTTATCTTGTTGGTTTTATACCTTGTATTTTTAGCAATATTCTCAACTTCAATTCTCATTTTATCAATATTTTCTGCTTAAGTTCAAAGAAATTTTGTGTGATATAAATTCATCGTTAGCATCTCTTCCATGATAGATTTCAGTATATAAAAAAATATTACTATTTATTGTTACTGTTACTGTAAGAAGGAGACGGAGCAAGTAGCAGGCAATGCTGCATATTTACCCCCTTCACTGCTCCCCTTTGCTGTAGGTGAGGACAGCAGCCTCAGGGCTGGTTCTCTGCGGGCCTCTGGAAGTTGAGGAAAGGTTTGCCATGTTACACTGTACTCTTCCCTCTCCCTCTTTGGTCACAAAGCTCAAGGTCTTAAACAGTGGGAACAGAGAGGTGAAGAGGTGAAACCGGAAATGAGCATTTATGGCCATTGCCCAAGATTTGGACGGGATCTCAGATCAGAAGTGTCTGCTTCTACCTTGGTAGTGCAGATCTTTACTTTGCAAGCATCTGAGCGCGTTAAAGAGCTGTGGTCTGTGGACAACTGCTGAGTTCAGCGTCCCTTAGTACTGTTGTGCAGCAGCAATCAGATGGCACCAGCACGCTCCACAGTGGTTTGGGGCAGGAAGTGAAAAATACCACCAAATTCAACTGAAGTAACAGTGCGTTTGGGGAGGCGGGATCCAATTACCGGGATTTTGGCCAGAACATCTGTCTAGACCTCTACGCGCTTGCAAAAATGTTATGGGATCTTCGATGGCAAGAGGCGGTCAAGAACTTGTTTTTTCATCTTATTTGAAAGACAAGAGAAACAAAAGTAATACGATTGCTGGTTGCTGCCCCAGGCAGCAACAGCTTGGGAGACAGTGTTGCCTCCTGCAGAGCCATGCTGAAACAGGGCACCAGAGGGAGAAGCCACTGTATGACAGCCCCCTGTTCTGAGTGAGCAAGGGGCCTGAACACAGAACCCGAGTCCACCACAACCGGCTATGCAGATCAACGACAGCTAGGGCTCAGCTGCCTTAACTGTAATTTTGCAAGTCAAAACTTTAGTTAGTGAAATATTTTGTCTCTAATATTGGTGGTGTGTACAAAGCAAAACAAGGATATGAGCTAGTTTTGGCTTTTGTTTTTCAAGAAAACAAAAACATGTAATAAAACTGAGAAAGAGGAGCTGGCAGCAGATAACTTCCCATCAGAAGTTGATGACTGCCCTTCCTTATGCCAGTGCCTTGGCCTCAGAAAGCTGCTCCTGTAGTTTCCTAGCCAAGTCTGAAAGTATGTGGGCAGGGGAGGGGAGAGAGGACACTCAGCTCATATTACAGGGTATTTCTTTCATTTCACTTGTTATATCAACTAGACAAAGGCAAAACCTGTGTTTCATCCACAGGGATTTATAGTACGGAATATTTTCACCTGGTCTTGCATTTGTTTACCAGGGGTTCACCTCTGGTGTTGCACTTTACAATATTTTTGTTACAAACAATACCAGACTCATACAGTAGACAGAGTAGCTTAAACTGTTAATAGTATCAAAATAAATCATTTGGATGTTAATGCTCTGTGCCAAAGTATTCGGATTCTGAGGCAGCAAAGAGAATAAAAGCAATTGACTAATATTTAATTCACCTCCTCTTGTTCCTGTTCATAAGGTCCTCCCTATCCATCCCCCTGAAGGTTGCTGCTGGTTTTACAGCAACATCAGCAGTTCTCAGTCACAGCTCTCACAAGCCTCCTGTTCACTCCCAGTTTAACTTCTAATTATTTTGTCAAACATCTTCCATTTCTCCCCAAGGCTTCCTTAGCTCTTTATAGTGTCTCACACTGTGCCACTCTCAAGCTCCATTCTGTCTGTTCCTCAAGGAGAAGAAGTGTTACCTCAGCCTGACAGGAATTCCCAGGTTTTCCAGCATCTGACAGCAGGAGGCTAGCACTCTCTCTGTGGATCAGTGCCAGGAAGGAACACAGAAAATCTTTTTCCCAGCTACCTGTTTTCACCTGGGAAGGGCAAGACCAATTCACTGTCATGTCCTGTGGCCATCCTGCTCTTCCTACAGTTTTCACCACTCTCCTCCAGTACTCTAGATCATCCTTGCCCAGTCCTCCCTCCTCCGCTGCCCAGTTTCATTGTCCTGGTCTAGAGCGTTCTGCAAGTCTTGGTCTTGCTTGGGGGCCCAGCGTTCGTCTGAAGCTTCATCCTTCTGACTTCTAGCTATATCCTTCCCTGCATGGCTTCCTGTACACTTTTGGTTTGGCTTTTGTTCTGCCTGTACTTCCTTCATGAAGTTTTCCCACCACTACTTGCTTCAGTGGGATGCAAAGGAGAGGCAGCGTCATTTATTACTTGCTCACAACCTCACAAGACATGGCCCTTGGTAGAAAAGAGGAAAATCCTGGGTTGTATCCAGTCAAGCTGTAGCTTGAAAGAAGCTTAACCACTAAAATTACAAATCTCTACTAAGATTTGGACATATTTGTGAAAATAAATTTTTCAAGGGCTTAGACCCTGGTCAGATATTCACGTAATTTCACAGACAGATCAAAAGTACAGTTGAGGTACAAAGACCATTCAAATCATATTTCTGATCTCTGCTCGAGAGCAGAATGACGCCATACTGTACTGTCAGAAAGGTCTGAAGCATCTGCAAACCATTCATGCCCTAATGTTATTTTTGCCAAAACTTGTTCTGGTTGGAAGTACTAATGCTGGTGAAATCAAGTCAAAGAATATTTCTGTTAAAAACCTCTTATCTATTTCCCCTCACCTCCTTTTACCCTGACCAGGTACACAACTAATAAATATACTCAGAGATGTACACACTGCTGGTCTTCTGTTATCGCACTCAATCAATAAGAACAATTTAGAGCAGCAGTAACCTCTCTGTGCATACTTCCATTGTCCCAGGGGATCAATATAATCAGTATCGCAGCTGGCTGGTGAGAAATAATGAGATTACGATAACAAAAAGGCAAGCTTTTGAAATTTTTTCTTAGTGTATGCCAAAACATCATACTTTTCTATCTGTCCATACAGGACAAAAGAGCCATATTTAAGAATATTCTATCCATCAAAAAAAAAAAAGAGCATATAAAAAGAATGCTGTTATTTATGATGTCTCGTAACTTTTACTTTTTTTGCAAATGCAGAATTTCTTTCCCTTAAAAGCAACTGTGAGATTTCACTTCTTCATTCTTGGCAAGGGGTCATACACGTTTAAAACTGCACCAAATTTTCCATAGTTTTCTCCGGAACAAGACTGCCATTTGCCAAAATCTTGATTTTGTACGATAGCAATACCTGTCAATTCATGGCTAAAATTCACCTAAGGGGTACAGCAGATTAAAATCATGCACATGCATTAAAAAAAAGCTAAATTATTCCAATAGTCTTAGCAGTTTTATGATACGTTTAGCAAAACTGAAAGAGCAGAATCTAAGTTCCTGTCCTCTTTCCTGGTGCTCCTCTTGGAGCCCACCTTGAGCAACAGCTTTAGGCTCTGCACCCTACTTTGAATCCACTCTTAGCAAGTGATATCGCTAGTCAGTTTGCAACAGTGTGAGGCTGATTCCCTTTATGGTTGCAATAAAGTATTTTAACAGGTTATCTGGGTCCAGTGCTTAAAAGTAGCTACACATCTCTTAGCACACAATCATGTCAGGTCTATTTTAATAGCAGCTATAAAAGACAGGATCAGCTGAATCCAAATGATGAGCTATACAGCAGTACCGGCATGCGGACTGCGCTGTCACTGATTACATAGCGTTGGAGTGGACGTGGGGAGACATAACATTTATGAAAGGACCTAAGATCACTAACATGTCTACAGCATGTATGGGAACACTCACATTTTACCTGCAGTGCTAGTAACAATTAAATTTTAGCTAGCTAGTTAAATAAATGGATTATATATGAATCTTACCTGGGAGGAAAGGAGATGTCCAGTTCATACAATCTGTCTTTAAAGACTGACAGCTCTCTGTCAAATTCTAAAAGCTATAAAAGATAGAAATAAACGTATTCACTCTTCAGTGTTGAACTGAAACAATCTAAAACTACTATATTATATAAAAAGAAATAAACAGAGACTTTGATTATACAGCTTGAGGTATATCCCTCATACAGTTCTTAAAACACAATGTAAACCAATCAGTTTTTGATCTGCTTTGATCCATCAACAGTTCATTAAGAAAAGTGTTCAGAATGTTACTTTTCATCTCAGTGAAACATATAACACTGGCTCTTTTCAACAGTGACCTATATGTACTCTTACTACTTCAAGATGGCTGAATTTTTTCAAATTTTATTTGCAATCTTTTCAAAGATAAACCAGATTAGCACTGAAAAGTACAGCAAACTGATATGCTAATCAGCCCACAAAAATGCTAACAAAAGTATTATATTACTTTATATTATCTTTAGCTCAGATAAGCAGGTACAATAAACACAAGGATGTGCACATCACTCTTCCTAAGCAAAGACAAGCAGTGTTTTTGTACACCTATTTTGGGTGGTGCGTGTCAGATAGCAGAAAGAAGGATACGTGACAATAGGTAAAGTGTGTTCCCAGGCAGCAGCCAAGATATAGTACTAGAAGCAGATATTTAACAGAGATGTTCGTAAGTCTAGATTTAATGTCTTGTATAAATATTAGTCCTTGCCAAATTTGTTTTCCCCTGGACCTCTACAGAGAAAATAAATATCTGCGGTCTTTTGTTCATAAACACAAACCTGCTCATAACAAGTCAATGATGATCATCCCCATTAAACCAATAACCATTCTGATGGACATAAATGACCTTATTTCAGAACCACGGCTGGTGTTAAGCCTGGCGTCTGAGTGAATTAGCGAGTTAAAAGAGAAAAGCTCATCATCTGCACTATTACTGGCTGTCGCTCTAAGTGCCACTTTCTATTTTGACAAGCGTGTCATCCAAACAGTACCCCGCACGATGGTGGCGATGGTGGCGTGTTTGCCCACTGTTCATTAATCATGTCCCATCTCACAGCTGTGCTGATACCATTGTATGAATGGCAGAGGTTCCCAAAGAAATTAGATTGTGTCCCTCTTTCCCCTCTGCCACCTCATAAATCATTCCTGAAATGTGCAATTAGCAGCTACTTGTACACATTAATTATCTGTGTGAAAAGCAGCTACCTGAACCACCTGCACTGCTGATTAGCTACCTCTACAAGGGTCACTCAGCTTTCCTCAGTTTCCAGTTGCTGTGTTGCTATATGGACGTGCTTTTATGTGAGGATGCCAAATAATGGGCACGTTCCCTATTTCAGTGCATCTGACACCAAACTCTGTGATGGTATGCTGGAAAAGATTTTGCGATACAAATAACTGCAGATAATTTGTACGTCTTAACATCTGATCAAAAGCCCAAATATCCAAGGTGTCTGGATGAATACTTATAAATATCTGTGCAGAAACCTACCAGCATGTATCTAAAAATATGCACAAACCTAAAAATGTGGTGATGGTTCAGCCACTATTCTCATTGAAGTAATCTCAACACACTTCATGAAAAACTCATTAATTGTGCGTGTTTCCAGACTGTGATCCTGTATTGAAGCATGTTATAGGCAGATCTGTAGCCACAATACATACCTACACGCTGCCTATGACAACAAATGTTACCATCCCCTTCCTGCTCCAAGTGTCTCCACCTTAGAGAGATTATCTGCCCAATGTGAATCTAGCATAGGAGAAAAGACTACCATCTCCAGTTAAAACTCTTCTTCAAAATACATATCTATTAGCACAGTGCAAATACATTTTTCCTACTGTTGCCAAATAAACAGATCAGAGCAGGAAAATGGAAGCATCAATAAAAAGAGGGCTATTTCTGAAGTGTGAAAACTGCAAGGACTGAATAAAAGAACAATGCTCCATAGAACACAATGGTATAAATTACTCATGGGCATTCCAAGGGCTGGCAATGTTAAATAGATGTATTGTCCTCTCACACCAACTCACACTTTCAAAATTTTATACATTCAGATTGTTCTTGCTATGATGATATTTGCAAGCTAAATGAAGGCTGGGTTTAGAGGACTAAGCATTCAGCCACGCAGTATTATCCAAGGAAGTTTCTGATGTGTTTTTTTGCTGCAGTTGCTTGTTTAGTTGTGTCTGTGCTATGCAGATGAGCTGCTGACACTGGTGACAGAGAGGACAGATACAAGGAACAACACTGTATTGTGTGCTGCGCTCTCTATTAGTTCCCCACGTTTGCCCAGGTAGAGGGACATCTTTAACCTGAAATGACAAAGCCAAAAAATACAGGATGACCCAGCTGGATGTCAAAGTCCAACCAGGTGCCTAGAAGAAGTATTCAGAGAATGCTCATTGTAGACAACTCATCCTGAAAACAGTTAAATATTTTCACTCGATTATTTACATAACTGTTTATTTCTTGCTATGTTTTAAACAACTATTTAACAAGTTATTTATTTTTGCTAGATATTAAGTGACTACGTTACAGTGTCTGTAACCATCTGTTCCAATGTGTCCACAAACTACGCAAACAGACATCTGCTCGTTCTTATGAAGGGCAATGGCGAGTTATTCATGTGTTTAGGCCTGTGTAGCACCAACCCACCTAACAGCTTTTCTTTATTTACCTGGTAGCACTGCAGACAGAGGGATGTGAGGGGGAGAAATGATGAAAACTGAGCATTTTGAAGAAACTCTAGATTGTTTTTCAGTATAAGAGCATGTCTTAACTATTACTCTTTTTTTTGGCATTACATTAGAAGCACTTGGGTTCTCATTTAAGCCTGATATCTCAAAATGCATGGTTACTGGTGAAAACACAAAGTGTTCACTAGGTCTTGTCACAGTTAGTTATAAACGTCACTTTCTCTCAACACAACTTGGTAAGAGAAGGAATAGAACCTGACATGGGCATCATTGAATTGTATTTGCTTTATGACAGGTACCTGAGTGCCTGGAGCTTCTGGACACCACAAGTAATTAATGAAAACTAATAAAGGCCAGACTATACTGAGAAGTGTATACTGTACACTAAACTGCATTGTGAATAATGCCATTGCTTTAACAGTAAACATGAGTATGTCTGTCACTCTTAAATGCCTTAAAAACGGTAAAAAAATTAAGTTCAGAGCCTAAAAATCAATATATTGTTCCATTTAATTTACTCATTATAAGATCATTCTTAAGAAGCAAATCTTTAAGGTGTTACATGACGTGTCGGGGTAATTTGAGCAATTACAGAGAGATTTTAAAATGCCGAGGCTGGAAGTTAATTCCAGGACTATATGTCACAGGCAGTTCAGAAGACTGTTTTTTCCCCCTAACTCAATTTCACCAATGTATTTACATGTAAATGATAGCAAGGATGATGCAGGTTTTATCTGCTGTAACCATTGAGTTGCTGATACCATGTCAAGATACTTGCTCTACAATGTCCAGCGACCAGCCCAACATGAACATTTGATTAACATCTTCCAAATGAAAATACCATCCATACATATGAGTAAAACGTATAGTTAGCTAATAGCCCATGAGACACTGAGATAACACACCTCGGGGAACACAGTCATGCAGTATATTTAAGAAGGCACGCAGCACACATCCCACTGGCTTGTGGCTGTGACAAAAACCTCACAGGCTAGAATATTCTTTTTAAAAACAGGTTGAACTTATTGGTATGGTTTTGTAGTCTGAAGTTATGTATTTCCATTTAGCAAACTTCATCAACCAAATGCTTCAGTTAGTTTGTATGCTCAAGATCCTATTGACCCCAACAGGAATTGGCTTTATATCAATGAAGTTCCCTGCGCAGAATTAAAGAATGACTGCATTTGCAGTAAAGGATATTCCCTATTTAATTTGAGTAGAATGAAAAGCATTTAGGGCTGCTGTCTGTATCAGCTGCAGTACCCATCATCTCCTAAGGGAATTATCAAAATTGTCACTTTCCAGGCAACTCTGAGAGTTTAATTTTTCCTCTTTTTCTTGCCAGGACTATGATGCACAAGCGCATTTATGTATAAGGGTGAAGGAGAAGGTAATGCGTGATACTGGTGTGTGTGGTCCTGCACAGCCACTGAGTACAGAGCCCCTACAACATTCAGTGAACAAAAAATGAGCAGGGCTGTGAGGATGGTCTTGGTACTGTGCAGTCCTTCTGCAGAGCTCCCTTGCCCCAGAGCTGGATTATGGGCTGCAGCTCACTGTCCCTACAGCTCCTAGGGCCGTATGTGGTTAAGCAGCGTGTGCTTCGGCCAAACATAACTATTTTCTGGAATACGACATTATGTCATTATGGAGCTTGACAGTAACCAAAGGATTATAAAAGAGTTTTGGCAGTTGTAGAAAAGAAGGTAACTTTGCTTGCTTCAGTTCAAAGCTATGAGGCACTCTTTAAAAGGTCAGTGGCCATCGGTATGCTGCAACGGGCCACCTTGGCTAAAATCACACACGTATGAACCCTTTAGAACAGGGCAGCTTAATTCAGTCATTGGAGTAGAACAACGGCAATTACTCATCAAGACCTACAGACCAAAGTCAGAGCATTGGTAGATCAGAAGGTGATATTAGCAGCATTTATCAAATCCATCTGCAGGGCCCACCAGAGAATTCACAGCTGTGAAAGGGAAATGAAGTTTCAGACCAAAAAGAGGAGATGAGCATACAGAAATGACCTTAGAGAATTAAAATATGTGTATGGACAGTGGTTACTGCAATCTCCTTTGCCAGTCTTGTACACCACACAGTTTTTTCTAGAGACTTTGGAAATACAGTAGTTTATCCAGCTTTACACTCAAAGAAAAATATTTAGAAACTGATTCGGCAGTCTGCTGACTTCAAATAAAGGTCTGTGGAAATGCTGATCTCTCCTACTTACCAATGAAAATGTCATACACAACTCTGCTTGGCCTTATTTTAAAGCTACTGTTTTCTCTAGCCAAGACTTCGTAAAATGATCCATTACTATACATTTTGATTCTTAATTTTCTTTCTCTCATAAAGCCATTCTTTAAAAACATGTTTCATAAAAAACCCTCAAAATTATTGAATACAAATGTACCACTTACATGGCTTTTCTATATTACTATATTTCTGTGTATATCTCAGAATTTGTCTCTATATCCTGAATGGCATTGTTGTCAGATCATAAATTCCTATATAGACATGGATATATGGCACAAATAGGCTTTGCTTAGCATTAGAAGAGTTTGGCACAGGCAGCATTAGACAGCCAGCACTGAAGGTTCCCCATACTTCTACTAATTCAGAAAGTCTTTTGATTTTAGTGGAAGCTCCCCAGGAAAATGCTGTGTTGTTCTTATTTCGACAATGTGCTTCTCTCTTTCAGAAGTCATTCTGATTGTTTAAATGACACAAACATTTTCTAATAAGTATTCCAACTTATTCACAAAACTGAACGCATTTAAAAATAATATTTGTACCACATAGCACAGGTCTGTTCCCGGTGCAGAAACAACACCGTGACAGCAGATGCAGTGGAGCAGCATTGACTTCCCGAAGTGGTGACGTGTTCAGGTGATGGGTAGGGCAGGCTGAGTGCCCAGCACGCTGCAGAGGAATGTGACTGAGACTCAGGGCTTTCAGCTCCTATCAGGCTCTAACACAAACACTGCTCAGAGTTCATGTGCTGCACCGTTTCTCATTCTGAAAGACACTTGTGACATCTGTTGGTCCCATTAATAAGCATGCACCTGAATGCTCATCTGGATAAAATAGTGCTTTCAAACTTTTCCTATTATGTATCCCTTACATTTTTCCGGTGGAGGCTGTAGCCCTTCTAGACATTTCACATGTTTGGATTTTGCACATAATCTTGTTTTTCCAAATGTCCTGTATGGATTCTTTCAGTCCAAGTCTGTGGACTCCAGGCTGAAACTACCAGTATGAGTAAGCTGCAAGTCAAAGCACCCTGCTGGCTCCGCAGGGCTCAGTCACCCCTCTGATCTGAAACGTGCAGCAGAGAACCCAGATCTTATCCTGGGATATTTCTGTTACTTGGGAAAAAAAATCAGAATCCCGTTGTACTACTCTGGTAATTAGTTCTCAATAAAGTGACCAAACTCACGTAAAGACTCAACCAGTTAGTTAAGACGTTAGAAGCACTGAATCAGGTTGAGTACAAACTCTCACTCATGCAGCAGTAGCTGCATTTATGTTCTGCTGACAACGAAAGCGCTTTGCCTCTTTCACATCCTGAGGGCTCCTTGCTGATACGCTGTTCTGCAGAAGCAAACCACATCCCATCCCTCCTGCTTCACAGTGCCTGACAAAGAGCCTGAAGCATCCAGAATGCAGCACAACTGCTCACAGCTTGAAGAGACTCCAGCTTCCATCATTCTATGCACCAGCCTGCTTTCTCCAAGGAATGTTATTTGCTCTTTAGTACATCAATACAAAGTGGAAGCAGCGAGGACCTCTTGAAGAGTGCTGTTCTCAGTGACTTTACCAGCTAGTCAAAGTCTGAATGCATGCTTACAGCTTTCTAAATGGCAGAAAGTGCATTTTGACACTCAGTCTTGTGGGATCCCTGTGTTTGCCTTGATTTAAAAAAACTGACCCTGCAAAACCAAAATTACTTTTAATTAGTAATCACAGAATATCCCACTTTAGTTGGTTGCTTGATTAAACTTCATGTTTGTTACTGTGAAACCTAACATGGATTTTTACCATTAGGGAGACAAAACCAGCATGTGTTGTCCTGTCAAATTGTCATTCTGTGAGTTGCAATTTGACAAAAGCATAAAAGTATGCAGAATACAGTTCTAGTATTACCTGTAAAGTGACAAAAAATGGAACTTCCTTGAAGAAAGACTATGATCCATGTTTCCTACTTAACTCAAATTCATACCCCTATTTCTCTCTCCAGAGAGGTGAATGGGAAGGGAAGGCAAGGCAAGGGAGGGCACACCTCCTGCTGACCTGGGTTTGGGCAGGCAGATGCCTACAAGCAGCAGGGCAGAGAGGTGCTGGAGGCCACTCCTGGGATCAGAGTTCTGGATTAAAGTCTTCACTTGCTACGCTTGTTTTCTTTCACCATTTATGCAATGTATGTAAAATACACAAACAGCCCTAAGACTAGGGACCAGAACCCATGTCTCTGCATCCTTACAACCGAGTACTCCACTCTCATCTCTAGCTGTACCTTTGGTATGAAAATGTCCTAAAGTATTATGCTTCATGTTAAACTCACTATTTGCTAGTTTGTACGTGTGTGCACGCCTATGTGCATGCAGGCATCCACCTGCGAGGTTATGAGAGGCACCTGGAGAATGCAAAAGGATTGGCCTACTGCGTCTTTCAATCTTTATGTGGATTGCCGTAGACTTCAGCCAAAATGTGGAAGCCCAGGGTAGGGTGCTTTTGTATATGCACAAATACTAACTGTAAGGCATGATGGTGAGGACCAGAATACAGGTGCAAATATTGCCTCTCTGGATATCCCCTTGCATGTCACAAACGTTCAAAAGGATTCCCCTGGGTCGAAGCACATTAGCAGATCATACTGACTACAGAGTGCACAAATATAGATGTTGGACCTCTTCTTCAGACTATACTTAAACACGGACCAATGGCTAAAAAAATTAATACAGCACAATACACCCGAACTAGCCTTAGGACTTACAACATCTGTGTAGAACTGGACAAGGGGACACGAAATCACGAAATTCTACCTGTAACTTTGTGATTTGTTCAAATACTACACCAGAAAAATCCATTTATTTGGAACATGAAGCTGGCAGTGTACAGCTAACCCAGCACATCTCCTGCTTGCAGTCTAGCTTTACATTTATGTCTGCTAGTGCAAACAATTTATCAATAATATTTCCCATCTCTGTCATTACTCATTTTGCTGTTATCCAATGGCACATCAACTAACCACTAATTTAAGCAAATGCAATTCCAAGCATGGGAATACTATTTTTGAATAAAGGAATACAGCACAAAGCTATTTTCCTACTAGCACTTTAAGAAAATCAGGCATCTTAGATGACCACCTTAAATAAAAGAGGCAGTTTCAGGATGCATAGGATTTCCTTATAACCAGTCCTAGGTAACAATGGTCATAAGCAATCAATTTCCTTCCTCTATCCTAATATGCCCTTATACATCATATTCAAGATTTTATCTGGACAGGGGCTGGTTGGCTCAGTGGATAAACCTCTGCCTTTTCACCCCTGGGATCATGGTTCAAGTCAAACCCTGATGAAATGCACTTGATCGTCCTAATCTAGTTCTTAGTGGACAGTATTCCCATTATCTCTAAAAGGGTCACAGCCAAGGCCGTTGGGAAGAGAGCATTGTGCTATATCTTATCTGTTGATTAATACATTTTCAGTGATGCCAGATCCTTAACCTTCATGAGCACACATATTCTCACAAGAAGCTTAATAAAGGTCCCTCATGGACTAACCCTTTGTTCTCAATTTGCATATAATTTTAGGATTTCTTTGGAATATAAAAAACCCCACATATAAATTATGCAACATTTAAAGGTATGTTTGCTTGAACTATTTGTAATAACACCTCTCAGTTAATTAGCATGATAAGAGATTGCTTTAAATCATTAGTTGGCATAAGGAGAACAAGATCTTTTTAACTCAATCCATTTTTACAGCACATTGTAATTTCTTTCTCATACTAAAGCTAAACAGACACACAGAATAAAAGGAATCTGCCCTCAAAGGTTTCTTTCACTGTCAAAACTAGAAACTGAATAATAATGTGCTCTCTGTAGAAGTTCACTGTTCTCTGCAGCAAGAGGACTGCTGAAGGACCACTGACAGCAAGATGAAGCTCCTTTCTTTTTTTTTTCTATTATAATAACAGTTAAAGTAAGAAATGGGACCAACTCCATTTAGAGGCTGGAGATCATTGGGCTTTTCTGCGTAACCATCTCAAATCTCTTTTGGAATCGATGCTGGTAAAAACAACAGTGTCCTCTGAACCATCCAATTACCCAGGAGCTACTGTGTGGCTGGCACCCTGGGTCTCACCTCCTTTATCCAGGGGAGCAGTGGAGACCAAGGACTGCCAAGAATGTGTCTCTGTGACAGCAGGGCCACGTTGGCCCAGGGCAGCAGAGGACAGCAGGAACAACCAGTGTAAGCACAGCTATATAATGAGTCACTAGTTTCCAAGAACATCAATGGATAAAGGAGATTATGATTTTAGTAGGAATAAAATCAAGTTTAACTCTTTAGACTGACTAATTTTATTACACAGGTGTGGTCAAAATGTTAAGGACAGTACATCGTTACCTATCTAGATTGATTGTTTAATATGGTTTGTACAAAAGATAGGAATGTATGCACCATTTGTAATTTCCAATTGTGGTTAAAGATTATAAAATGAATTGTAATGATTAAATCATTCCTCTGTAGTCATTAAGAGTTTTTACATTCTTATATACTTATTTAACTGACTACTGAAGAAATAGCATTTAGCTCACGGTTCTTTTATAGAAATCATAACATGATAAACTAAATGATTATCTCTGGCTTGCTTTTCTTTTGATTACTTTGAAAGTAACAGAGAACTCACTAACACAATAGATTTTGAAAATAACCCCCACTTTATAGCCTGATTTATCATAAATGATTAAGGAATTTGAACAAAAAAAAAAGAAAGGTAAAAGGTAAAAGTGTTGATTTATTCAAGAACTCCTGGCATGCTGCTGCTCTCCTGAAAGCACTGACAAGCTGACTTTTGTCACTTGAGAGCTGGCAAATCTGAAGCTATGTGCAAGTTCTGTGTGAGCAGTGGTACTGGCAAGTGAGTGTCAGTTCAGGAGTGGCCAGCACTGCAGACCCACCTGGGAAGCCTCTGCAGAAGGCTAGGGCGTTCCCTCAGTCCCTTGCTTGCACAGGGACTTCTTGTGCTCTTTGGGTGGGTGAGGAGTTTGAGCACAAAAGACGAGTGGCTGGAATATGGTTGGGGTTCCCAGCTTTGGGACTGCCACCTCTTGAAGGGTGCAAGCAATCAGTTCAGATGAGAGAAGCCTCATTTTTTCTTTGCTCACCCTTCCTGGGCAAGTATCTGGGCAAGTCTCTGTACAGCACGGCTTGGCTGTATCCCACCATCAAGGTCAGAGGTGCTACGCTTTTTCTAATTCAACAGCAACAAATGGAATCTGTCTGACACTAAGGTTAAACTCTATGCATTGTGACTTCTTTGGCCCCACCTTTCTCCTTGCTGCCCTGTAACATCGTTCTCCATAGCACCTAGACGTGCTAGCTTTGTTGTAGTTATGGGAGTTACACCCTGGTCCCTCTGATGTTCTGCAACTTTGATGTACAATTCTGAACATACAAATTAAACATTAAGACAGTTTTGCATTGTTGCTACAGCTATTTTCAAATAGGTTTTCTCTCTTTTCTATCTGGGTGTTCCTTTCTGAAATAAAATGATACAGAATGGTCACTGCATTTTGACTTAATAAATATAGATAATTGCTAAGCTAACTTTAGAATAAGCCGCAGATAAGTCTGGATAAGCTACAGATTAGTTTGGAAAAATTAGACCTGACAGATTACTGTGTGCATTTCAACCTGAATTTCTGTTGAACAGATAGTTTCTATCTATATCAGATTTTTCATGAAAAAATACTCATTTTTATAAATATATCTTAAGATTCTTTTTGTTGATTACAATGTGAAAAAGAAGGAATAACTGTGTATGGACAATGATAAAGTAGCCTGTTGATAATAAATATTTGTCAGGTCTTGTCAAATCTGTACACATTCCAATGTTACTGAAGAGACACCACACTGATAAAAAAAATACCCTCAGAAAAATCAATGGATTTTGAGCTAAAGCAGTTGCTAAACACACAGAAAACATCTTTATCCAACAGCCATAGTGCTGTGAAAATTCCCAAGCCTTGCATTGGTACAGCTAAGGAAAATTTAATCTTCCCAAATACTCATCAGGGCACTCCATCCTGCAGACCTGACAGCCCCACTTATAATTAATTATACAATTTCGATGGGAATATCGACTAAACAAAGCTATAAATCATAGAAAAAGTCAATAGGCATGGACACATTCAATCATGTCCCGACCAATGATTACTACTCTTAAAATACAATAATTATTTTCAGGAGCCAGCTTGAATTAAATTTCTGTCAGGCTGGTACAAGACCGGTGGTTGATGAAGGATGCGATGGATTTTTTGGGTTGAATTCGGCACAGAGACATTTATCCTTTTAGATAGGTAGTTTGTTTTTAGTGATCATGGTGCTGCGTGTTTAACTAGACCATGAAGATTAGATTATCTCCAATGGCTCATTATATCGTTTATCTTTTCCTTCCATGTTTGACCTGGAAGATTTCCCTCTTCTTGATGCATGAATGAAATGACTGCTGATTTTGAAATGGAATGTGCTTAAGTGGGATTCTGCCTGTGCCTTTGCACACCACAACCATGTATGTAAAGTCAATCACCAGTCACTTGAAATACCACTAGGATGTGGTAAATGGCAGCAACAGGAATAGCTTTGCTAAGCTTCAGAAATGCACTTGCAGGAAAAAATTACAAACAATTGAGATGTTTTTAAAAAAGCTATAAAAAGTTGTAATACTGATAGATGTAGAGGAAAATCTGAGACAGGAATCAGATTAGTTTGGAAATAGGAATTGGGATTAGTGTTATTACTTTGAATTAAATGTCCCCCAAACTGAAAAACGTCAGCAAAAGAAATGTTACATATTTCACAAGGATGCATTCACCTTGTACATCTAAAAAAATGCAAATCCCAAACCAACTTATCTCACAGTAACTGTGTTTTTGAGCTATGTTGCCTAGACAGACATTTCTTATGGTAAGCACACACGTTGCACGTGAAGGAAGTGCTGCAAGAAAGGACAGCAGTTCCAGTGCACAAGTTGCGATGTCAATAGATGCTGAAAGGAGAAACAGATCTTCACTTTCCTGATGAGTTTGAGTCATCAGACTCTTGTGACCTCAAGAAATGGAAGAGATCGCCGATTCTCACATGGAATTAACCTCCTAGGTCAACAGACAGGATAAACAGGCTTCAAGGAGTCCTTGTCCCAGATCCTTGCAGACAGCCCTCCAAACAACCCAATTCTCTATGAACAGCAAGAGAATAAGCTGTACGTAGGACAGCAGAAGAGAGAAAGTGGAGAGTCATGGATCCTGTGCACCTACCATTCCTATGCAAAAAGGAGCAATACAGAGGATAAGCAGGCACAAGGTGTAATTGGTACAGAGCAGAGCAAAACCGAGAGATGTGGAGTAGGGAAAACACAAGAGGGTTCTCCAAAAAGCTGAGATACTTAAGATGAATTCCTTGTCTTCTTTTATTTTGGGTAGGAGGAAAGAAGGTAAAATCCAGTCACCCTGAGAGAAGTACTGAATAAAGAAGGAGAACCTTGGTTAGCTTGTGACCCTGCACAAACAACTTTGATACACACAGTGTCTACAGAACAAAGTTTTCTGAAGGTTTTCTTTGTCTAGTATAGCCCGCTCTATTGATACAGCTCATATTATTCCACAGATGAATGCTGTTAGTTTATGGGCAGACCAAGATTTGACGCAAGTGAGTGGGGCTCTTCTGATGTCAGTGAAGTCAGGCCAATTTCCACAGGCAGAGGGTCTGGCCAATAAAATCAACAAAGCTTCCACATGCAATATGCACATTTCTGATTTTTATTTGTGCATAACTGTTTGGGGTATTTTTTTGGGGT
Source organism: Geococcyx californianus (assembly GCA_013389885.1). NCBI lineage: Eukaryota > Metazoa > Chordata > Aves > Cuculiformes > Neomorphidae > Geococcyx > Geococcyx californianus. Next base: position 25,687 of record VWPV01008852.1, read on the forward strand.
GCTTCATGTTTTTCCTTTAGATGCATAACTCCTAGGAACCCCACATGAAACTGAGAATGCTGCAAGCAGTGATAAACAAATTTTCCAAACTGAAATAAAATCACCCTGAAGAAGATATAAAGCCATTCTACACAGAAATATTGTAGTTCTCATTACAAACCAGAAGGTTTGTGATCCCTGACTACTTTCTCCTCTTAAGAAGCCCCGCATGGTTGCCCAAACAGTGCCAGTCTGCTGCAGGGTTTGAGCTTTCTATTCTGTTCATTTATGCGTTCCTATTATTCTTTGTACACTCAGAAGACCCAGTTGTTTTCAGAATGGCTTTGCACTAAGGGCTTTTCCTAAGTTACTATGGTGCATAACGAAGACCTAGTTAAGACACAGGATGCTTTAAGAAATGCAGAGCAGGGGACAGAGAAAATAAGTGAATTGTCACATATATTCAATTTACAATTTTGTCTATGAAAAAGAAGATAAATAGTCGCCAAAGTTAAGAAGCTGTGCACAAAATAACTGGTTAAGTGAGAGGGAAATCTGGAGCAGTTACTGTGTAGAAGAGTTATCTCTTCTCATTCTGTAGACAGCAAGGTTGATAAGGATAGATGGCATAAGTGGCAATTCCCAAGGGAACAGGGCCAGCTGATAAGGGTAGGGCCAGTAGAGAAAAGCCGTCTGTATGTGAGTTTCCAGCTTATTCTTTCAGAAGTATTTAGCAATGAACTTACCGCAGTGCCATTGTTATCTCTAAATACATCTTGATTAAAATAGTCAAAGAGCTTCTTTTCTAATTGTAGCATAACCTAAAAAAACATAGAGGAAAAAGGTCAGCAAAGTTCTTGGACTCTGCTATCTAATACACAGCTGTTGGAAATGACCCTTTAGAGACATGCAACCCTTTAAAACTACACGAGGTTTCTGCATAGCTAAAGCTCCTTGTCAGCTTGCCCATTTGGTTGACTGGCAATCACTTAAAAAGATCCAATTAACTGAGCATTAGGTCTGACAATCTATATCCCTCCCCTCCCTTTAAATGATCAGTTTGAAACAACTATATTCATGCTTTGTAGAAAAGAAAGTGAACATTCAACAACATTTCTATTTACACAGGGGGACAGAGGGCATTAGGTTGTTTACCTTTCGGTCATTATCAGATTCACGAAATATTAGCTTGACTACTTCATTTGTGTCAGCTGCCCGGATAGTCTGCATTGTAGCCTTTGCACATAGTGTCTAATAAAAAACAAAGGGAGAAAGGGAAACCAGTTTATTTACAACATAAAGTCACATTTCATTGAACTTAATTTACATATCTTCAATGCTCACCTGAAAATATGGTTTGCCGTAGGTCAAAACACGAAGCATTGCTAATTTAAGTTACTTCCACTAACGATGGATTTAAAGCAATAAACTGAATTACTATTTGAACAGAAACAGGCAATACTAAGAAATTATCAATCAGGTAAGGCAAACAGTCATTAAATTTACTACCATGCACACAGATTCTTTCACAGGTCTCTCACTGTATCACACATTACTTGTAAACACCCTCAGAAGCCAATTCCTACAGCTAATGACACTACAGTCTTACTGGTTAATGCAACTCCTTCTTTAAAGCTGATAACTACATTGGCACTGTGGTTCCATGCACTAACTCTTGTTTGCAAAAATGTCTGCCTTTTAAATGAATGTTCAAAATCCAAATTAAAGTCTGAGCAGCACTCACACAATCTTTCACAGTTTATTCTGGATAGCAAATTCCCCACACATCATCCTTTAAAATAAGAGACAACATCACATCTCTAGATATCTCAAGGAGTGGGTGTCTAAAACATAATATAAATCAACACTTTATCAGGCACAGAGGTATGAATTTCTGAGGAAGTGTCAGGCCTTGATTCAATTGCCATGTGCCTGGTTGGGACCCAGTTTCAGTGACAACCAAAGCTGACCTAGTGAATAATACAGACTAGGTTGTTTGATAGGTTTGCTCTTTTGCATTGTAACAGGTGAAAATCTGGAACTTTTAGCAGATAGGCATCTATTTAACTTAAAAGCATACTGTAGATTTACTGAACTTTCAGTGAAGCTTTAAGTATATTAAGTGCTTTGAAATGCAGAAATAGACCATTTTTCAACTGCTAGGAAGGCAGGCTTCACAGAGGGCTCTGTAGTTACTCTGTTCGGGCAAAGCTACTGGATGCTGTGTAATGCTACCCCTGCCCATCTGCCTGGGTTGCTGGAAAACACATGGCAAAAGAGAGAAAGGGGAACCAAAAAAACCTAGGTATTATTCAAAGGCAGCAAGAAAATGGCCAAGGTGTGGACCCACATGTGGGAGGCACTCCAGCATCCTTCGCTACTGCCAAGCCACAAGCTGTTGCCAGCATCTATGCACAGCCCTGGAAAAGGACACTGGCAAAGACTATTCTGAATAAAAGCACATTTTGCTAGAGGTTCTTAACAAAAGCGTGCTAAAGACAATAACTCAATCAAAGAGAGGGAAAGTTCGTTTCCCTGTTCTGCCTGTTCCATTTCTTTTCATAATGGCCAGAGAGCAGATTTTCATTTTGCATAATATTCACTTATAAAATAAACATGTTCTGTAGTAACAGGGTAATAGAATTTCACATCCTACTACATAGTTCTTTCTTTCACGAACAGAAATACTGATATGGGGATTCATTATTAGAAGTGCAGTACCTATCAGACACATTGCCATTAAATTACAGCTTACTTCTCAGTTTCCCATTCTGAATTTCTTCTGAAGGAGATGCCAAACACATATTTAAACAAAAATCCATTTGTTTCCAAGCATTTTAGATACCAGTTGAAGTTGCTGGTGCTAGAGTGGAAACAATCTGTCCATGGACTTTTATCCTCCCATTTGATAGAAAGACATTAAAAAATGACCCTTGATAAAGGCCCCTGTGTGTTGCCATAGCACAAGCAAAAAGCAACAAGCTAAGAAATTTCATTTTTAAAGGATAACTTGAGTGTGATTCAGTAAAAAGAAAATACAAATCTGATTTTTTATCTTCAAGCCTGTGAACTGAACAGGCGCCGATTCCCCATCTAACTGAATAAATGATGTCCTTTCCTGACAAATTTTCCTTGATTGCTTCCTCCCCCTCAAATGCAATGCCATATCCATAGATTACAAATATCTAACTGGGTTTTAACCTAAAAAGCTTGGTACGACCATGGCACCAACATGGTGGCAGGTGTCTGTGAAACCACAGTTTCACACTGAGGGTGGTGAGGCACTGGCACAGGTTGCCCAGGGAAGCTGTGGATGCCCCTGCCTGGCGGTGTTCAAGGCCAGATTGGATGGGGTCCTGAGCAGCCTGGGCTGGTGGGAGGTGTCCCTGCCCGTGGCACGGGTGTGGTACTGGATGATCTTTGGAGTCCTTTCCAACCCGAACCATTCTATGGTTCTATGATTCTATGAAGAAGTATTGGTCTCATGGACACAGATGAAGGACGCTCTTTGAGATCTTCATCTGTTCTTCAGAATTAGAAGGTGGTTTATTTTGAAAGGCTTGGGAGCAGAGAAGGAAGATGCTGACAGCAGCCGGTTAAACCTAACCCCACCTGGAGGGAGGAGGAGAGGCCCGCCAGGCCTCAAGGGAAGCCGCTCTTTTGGTACCACTCATTTTAAGCACAGACCTAGGAACCTTCCCCTTGCATCACCCACACACCGTAGGATCCCGTTTGTCTGTTTGGACACATAATTACGGTTTTGCCATCTGTGTCTGTACTTGGACACCGGTGAGGTAATCCACCAGCAAGCCATTCCCAAAGTGCACTCCCTGCGATGCCGCCTATTGAAATTCAAAGCACAGATCAGCTAATCGGGTGAAGCCCCAAAAAATAGCGCTTTGGGCTCATGTGTCACAAATCAGTCTGGTCGCCTTTAAACAGCGCACCAGATTAGAACAAGCACCCGAACAAACCAAAGCGGAAAACGCGCCGCTCTCTAAAGCTGGTTTCTAAAGCCCTAACAAATCGCTCCATCTTTCACTCATTTAAACTTTCCAAATGAGGGTCAATACGGTCCCCGAGCATCCAAATGCTAATGCGCTTAAGAGCGCTTAAGCAGCTTTCCAGAGTGAATGGGCCAAAGAAGGGCTCGAAAAGACAAGGCAGAGTTACTGTCACTGTCAAAAAGTCATTGTAGCCACCCCCAGAGTGGTTGCAATTCAAGAAATTCATGATTTCTGTCTCTTAAAGGCATCTGCTTGAGAACATTTTTTTCCCTGAGCTGCTTTATCTCACAACCTCAGGGCAGCTCTAACAGACCCCCCCCCCGCGATCGACTCTGAGAACCAATACAGAGAAAGGACCCACATACCTTATTGCTTTCAAATTTCACACGCACAAAAAGTTACCTTATTCACAGACAAAAGTGATTGGGCAAAGGTTCATTTCTTATACAAGCTGGAGCACTCCTTTTTTTCCTCCTCCTTTCAATTTCTACAAAGTCGTAGTCACCCAAGCAGAAAACTTTCGGGAACATGTGCCTTTTGAGACAAGTCTACTTATGAAGGGATTTTTTGTTGCTGGTAAAGGAAATCAAAATGCTATGAAAACACAGTTTCTTTTTGAGTATTCCCTTTCACAAAACCAGAAGAGGGGAAATCAGATATCAAAACTCCTCTACCCGAGTGATCTTCTTTAATAAGTCTTTTTTCTTTGGAAATAGAATTGGGTTAAAAAGTTTGCAGGAGAGCTGCATTCAGAGCTGAGAGAGAACTCAGTATTCAGCCTTCGCTTAGCAAACACAGACATGTCTTATTCCTGTTCTCACATACGCTGTCCATGCAAGTAGATGTTTTCTAGTATTTTTTAAATAATTCATTGTGATAATTTCTGTGTATCAAATTGTAACACATGGTAATACCTTTTGTGATAATGGCCTTAGACCATAATTAAAAATGTACTGTTATGCAAAGCTAGGAGTGGAAGTTTTTTATATGCACAAGAAACAAATGTAGAATTTCTTGTAAAGTCTGCAGTCCTCGTGAAAGCCTTCTGATTTACAGGATAAATGCAACCTCCAAAATACATTGGTTCCCATATATATGCAACGTATAAAAATGTTTTAGACTATATTTCTGCATACTTACAGTAAAACGGGATAAAGATGTTAAAACTACTGTTATATACATAAACTACACACACAACAGTCTATAACAGATAGTACAGAGCTGCTTTTTATACTGTGTTTATAAAGGAAACATTTTGAATAGCTGCGAACGGTGCTACTGTTTCCCGCTAGCAGTGCTCTGTTGAAAATTGCAGCTGATGTTTCAATGATTTTTCACTCCTGCTTTCTGAACATGCTTTAGACCCCTGAGACCACCTCCAGCTGAGCTATCATGTGCTTGTAATTATTTCAACAAACTTTTTGAAAAAAAAAAATACCAAAACAAAAACCCCAAACCATTATCAAAGCACATACAAACTCAAACTTTCCTGTTGCCTCTGTCTACTGATCCTAAAGATGTGTTATTATTTTTCCTAATTATTTGAATAGTCTCCTTAGGATTAATTATTACTTTGAATTCTTCTAGAATAACAACAACAACAAAAAGTAGAATATAATAACTGCTTCTTTGTAATTAAAAGAAGTTCAGCAATAGCAGTAATTTTAATTTCTGGTAAACTGCCTGGATTGAAACACAAGTGTTTATTGCTAAAAGCACTAGGAGAGAAGTACAGAGTCTGAAGAACACCAAAATGAGCCAGCTGAAATAAGGTCTTGAGAACATGAGCAACCAGATCAATTAAATTTAAAATATTTCATTTTATTCCAGAGAAAGGACAGAGGTAAATGTACCATCTAGTTATAACAGTGAAATATTTCTGAAATGCTGCTTAAACCCCCAAATCAATCCGACACTTATTAAATTAGGATAATCAAATGTTTTTTTTTATTATTATCTGGATGCAAATTGTATTTGAAACAATCAGTAAGGTAAAAGTTTTGTTACTTTGCGAGTAACCGGGACATCTGTCTTATTCAGGCTCCTCCTCACCTCTGAGGGGCTGACATGAGTTTCTGGGTATTGGGGTCAGCCTAACAGAAAATTCACCAAATCATGTGATGCAAGAGAAATAAAACTTCCAGATCAGAAAACCCAAGTTAAATATAACTTTATGAGTCAATGAAAGTTGTGCATTTAGCTACAGGATAGGTAGCATTGTGTTTTTTAAACTCTGTCTGCCTTAATTTTAGCTGATTTCAAAAACGCAGAGGGTTCTGGCCATACGGCTGCTGCAAACAATTAGAGAAACTACCGAGCTCAATTCCCCAGCGTAAAGCAATCAAAACCCATGTAAGAGGACATCCACTTTACTTGAAAAAATGTCCTTTAGACTAGATATCAACTTATCTTAACTTTAACTGGGTGGAAATACAATAATGTCTTAGAGAAGTTACTATGCGTTTAATACTAACAAACCTCCAGGTGCAGGAATTTAACTCAGCGGTGAGATAAATGTTAGTTGAATAAAGAACAAATATCAAGAAATGTAAATGAGAAGCCACTGGAAGTATCAATATGTAAAATTACTTTCTCTTAGAATATTCCCAGAGGAGTCCAGGGGAGCAGAGGCGGTGGAGGGGCTGGGTGGGATGGAGAGCAAAAGCCTCCCACACCACTCCCATTGTTCCTCTAAGCACACGGCTTGTGCAGCATGAATATGGTCCATATTCTGATGTCAAATCAATGCAAATTACATGACACCGCTGCCTGTATTCATTTTAGCACTGGTTTAACTTCACAGGCAGTTCACAGCAGCACCAGCCTGGCCCAGAAGCTGCCCACGACTTACAGTATTACTACTCTGCTCACCTCTGCACGACCCTTTGGATTTGTGGCAAAAGGATATTTTGGTTTAAAAACATCTCTTTGGGTAGTGTCTGTGACAAATAAACCTCAGCACTGAAACCCTATCTTCACGTGCCCATTCTCCCAAAGATCTCCTGCGTTCCTAAAATAAATGATCCCCACTGTGGAAACAATTTGCTTGTCTTTGGGCTTGATTTCACATTAGCTGCACTGTTAATTGTGGAATGCATTTTCTTGTCCAGAAACTTAAAACATTCACAACAATTCTATCAAAGTGTATCGTTCGACAATGCAGAACCACTCCCATCAGTTTTTCAGGTGCTGCACTGAGTAAATGGAGAGACCAATCTAATGGCATCTGCCTGGCGGCTACAAGCCTGCTCTGTCGGTGAGACTCTCTTGCCTGCTCTATTATTGCTGAAAACACCACCCAGTTCTGTCAGTTTTCTTTTGCAGTAACTCAGCTGCAGACGCCGGCCCCAGCCCACCCTCAGCCCCTGCAGCGATGGGCGCAGGAGCGGCCAGCTCGGTGCCACACACCCACAGAACCGCCTGCCCGTCCCCAGCTCCTGAGAGACCTCTGAGGCTGCCGGCCGTGCCCTCCCCGCCTCTACAGCTTTCTTCTGTGCCAACAGCTGGTGGCAATGACGGCTCTCTTTTTAAATCTCTTCTTCAGAAAAGAATCTGAATTAAGTCCAAAAGGCCTCTGCCACTAAAGTTCTCTGAGATTACAGATCTGGAAAAAAGTGTTGAATGCCCAACCTTACGCTCTTGGAAGGAATATGCTATTACAGCTCTGTCCCAGGAGACGGGACCACTAGATTGCAGCTATCAGCTGCCTCCTAGCATCTCTTTCACCCAGAACACAACTTCTGATGGCAATTGAAAGAAACCCCTTGTGGCATTTGTTACATGTTTAGCAGCAATAAAATTCCATCTGCTTATTAGATACTCACTATAACCTAACTCAGCTACTTAGACACTGCGCTTAATTTACAAACCTCTAACATTCAAACCTGACTTCCCTATTTTGGTTAATTATTCTAAGCATGGTTTTCCTCTGAAAACAAACAGTTTGGTCAGTTAACTATTACCTTGTACATGATTTAATCCTAAAATTTTCATCAGTAACCGCTGAATAGCAGAACATTAATTACTTGCTCACCTACATAAACCCAAAGAGAAAGAATAAGAGGTAATAGTTTCTTACACTCCCACTTTTTTTCCCCCAGCATCTTTCCACACCCCATTTTGTCAAACTGAGACATGGACAGTCATTAAACACTTTGTGGTGCTCTGTCCTGAACAGTTTTGCAAATAGAACAACCCCCCATTTTTTAATTACTTTTTTTTTCAATACTGGTGTTAAATTGACCTTTTGAAAAAAACCATAATTTTGTATTACTGTTAATTTCTCCACTCTGCCTTAGTGCATTTCTTTGTAAAAATTAAAAGATCAGGATAGAACTCCTTCTCCATCACACACATTCACCAGCATGGTGATCAGCTTCTAACTTTTATTATTATTATTATTATTATTATTATTATTATTATTATTATTATTATTATTATTATTATTATTATTATTATGCTCCTTCTAGTTAGGTTCCATATCTTTCTGCATTCTCCTCATTTTCCTGACTGTGATCTCCAAGTCTGAGTTCAGCTAAGCATCTATATATTGATTCACAAACAATTTATCCCGAGTTGTTCGGCACCCGTATGCATCATGATCACAAAGTTTTGTAGGGCCTCTGCAGATAATGGTGACATTTTCAGGTAAGGGGTTCCCCTGTCCCCTTTTTATGCTTTTGCTTTAAATTCACTAGCTGACATTGATAATAAGTTTCAAATGCGTTCAGGACTTTGATTAGACATGGATAAATCCTGTACCACCAGAAGACCTGTCCCATAATACATGAACCTCTTGAGATTTGTTCAGACATTCTTCTATTACTTCGGCTGCATTATTTTTTCTGCTTTGGCCAAGCAGCAATATCAGCTTGAAAAATTCCTTGTTGGAAACTTTCTCCTTTTTCACTCCAGCTGACCAAGGAGAGGACTGTATGCATTGTTTCTGTTAAGCAAAGACTTTGATGAAGCACACAGGATCTGTGATGTAAATCTGTTTCTGTAGAGAAATGTAAAATCCTCTGCTCCCTTGAATTCAAGAGGAATGAAATAAGAGGCAGCTTCTCTCCTCATAGCTAAGCTTGCTTTTATCTAACTTTCAGACTAAGAACCTTCTATTTCTTTTCATTTTAAAAGCAAAACAGCGTGTGAACCCCATCTGCTCCTGTGTGCCTTGCAATTGCCTTTGTTTAGAGTGGTAACATTTGCCTCTGTTCGTGCTGATGGTGTTATCATTTCTGCTCCCTCCAAAGTTAATGGTTTCTAACAGCTGTAAGAACTAAAACATGGGAGCAGTAATATCAAGTAGCAAAAATCTGAGCCAACACCTAACAAAATTCTCTGGTGCATTCAGAACTGGACATTGCAGGGTTCCAAGTCACTGGAGTCTGTCAGCTTTATCTTTTTCAGCCATGTCAGGGAACACACTGCCACAGCCTGCTGGGGAGGGATGAGAGTGTGTGCTGCAACATCCTAGCTGCTGAAATACATTCTGCCCAGTAGAGTATTTCCATGTTATCTCACTCAGAACAAACAGCAAACCTCAGAAACACTCTCATGCTGTGTTCTGTTCCACCAACTAGCACTGCCAAAAAGAGTAAATTCAGGAGTTTGCCCTTTAAATTAATGGGTAGTTTTGTACAAAATCAACTTGGTGACATCGCTCAAGATCAAGGCTTAGCCTCTGAATAGTGTGAAACTTCAGCTTCCACAAAGCAGATTTACAACAGTAGGTATCTTCCATGTCATACATGATGTGCACCCAATACACTCTTCAATAGTATTTTTGCACTTGACTTTTATTAAGCTTTTCCTCAGAAATGAAAACTGGAGCTGACTTTTAAAACATGAAGTGTTGGGCAGTTCTGAAATCAAACCACTTATCTACCTCAAGTTTATCTCACAGAGTGAGAAATACAGTGAAGCTTTCTTCCTATCATGCATAATAGCAAAAGATAGTTTGTTAAATAGAGGGAAATGAAGAAGTGGAAGGGGAAAGTAATTTGCATGAGGCAGGACCACACTGTGGGCTGCCAGCTCCTCAAGCCTCTGCTCTTGCATCACTGTGAGATGGATATGGGCCCTCCATCTTATCAAATGGCCAAAAATATGTACAAAAAAAAGTGGGAGAGGTGATAAAAAGAACATCCTTCCTTTAAGTAAATTTTACTTTTTAAGGGTGTAAATGTGACAGGAAAATAATTTTCAATTCCACTGTATCTGGTTTTCTCAGCTGACCAAGTTGGGAACATGAAATGCATTGTGTTAGTAACTGGAATGGGCTGTATACTGTTCTGGTAAGACTAAAACTTGGCTGATAGGGTGATGCCTTGCTGACGCAACAAGTGGATGATTTTCTTACTGTATTTTCCCCCTTTCTCTGTCCAGCCTCCCTGACTTGACTCTTTGTTATGCTGCCATATCTCATTCATTTCTCATCGATGTACTTGCTTGTCTGGTTCCACATCATTTGCTCTTTTATTCACTTTTGAAATGGAATATGAGTCCAGCAGCCTGTGAGTTCAAATAATCCTTTTTAGCTAGTTATGTTCAAATAGCTCAGAGAACCACGACGGGGGCTTGCTGGACTGCCCTCCTCTCCCATCACTGCTGTTACGCAGCTTCCAAGCAGCTGGCTGCAGCAGCATCTTGACTCCAAAGACCCAGAGAAGCAGGCTGTGGGGCTGCAGCAGGTCTCTCAGGGAGGCAGAGTGCCAAAGAGCAGCAGGCTTATGCTTCTTGAACAAGATGCAAACCATCATGGAATTCACATGTTTCCAGGAACACTTACTCACTCATTAAAATAAACACTTTTCGGATAAAATGAAGGAAGAATATCTTTGTAACATCCTGTGCAAGGTGTGGAAACAAGGTTTACTTTATTCTCCCTGATAAATGGTAAGATAGATTGACAGATCAGTATGTCTGTGACATGTACGTTGCACCCAATAAAAAGACTGGTAATACATATAAAGCAGCTGTGGGGTACCACACACAGTTGATGTGGGGAGCAGGACAAAGGGTGGCATGTTCTGCTGACTGTCTCTCTTCACCACCGCTGGGTGAGACACCTTTGTGTCCTCTTTGCTGTAGTTTCTGATGGTGTAAGAATCAAGGGTTTGCGCATTACAGCAGTATTCAGAATTCTCTCCGGGACACTGCCTGCACTGAACAGGTCCCAAAGCTCAGGTGCTGACCAAGAACAAATTGCCATGCAGTCCCTGGCCAACCAGAGTGGCACAGCTGACAGAGACAGAGGAGGATTTGGAGGAACAGCAACTTCACACCACTGGCTGGGGAACCAGAGGGATTTAACCCAGCAATAAATACTGATCCCTGGCTCATTTGACACCACTGGATGTTATGGAGCACCATTGAGAGAGGACAGAAAGCTCTGCCAGAAATGCAGCTTCTGTGGCTCTCCTGCTCATATCAATCTGGAGGGGATGGGAGCCCAACTGGGCAAACAACCAGAAAGCATATTCTACACAGTTTCTGAACTACAGACAAAATTACCTTCCTTAAAGCAAATCAGGATTCAAACATGCTGAGAAATATAGAGAGCTCCCAATTATGCAGAGACAGGGAAAAATGCAAGTTCAGAAGTGTTAACGCAAGATCATTTTAACACTAACAGCTGTGTTCTGGTTTGTGAAGTGCTATTCTTTTTGCTGTATCTTTAAGTGCTGTTAAATTCATTTGTCACTTGATCGAAAGCCAACAGGCTACAAATCTCCCAAGCCCCTCTCGTGCTGAATAGTGACAGGAGTATTCTGTTCCGCCATAAGAAAACATTTGTGTGCGTCTCTGTCCAGAGTCATACATGCTACTTTAACTCATCTGCCTCCCCATTCTCTCCAGCCCAGGAGGACAAATTGCTCACTGTGGCTCCCTTTCAGAGGCAGTACAGCGCGCAAAGAATCATGACTGAGCAGAAACACAAGAAACAGGCACATAAAAATTCATCACTTTGGCCTCCTGACCTCTTGCCACTGGGTTTGGCAAACCCCGTCTCAAAAAGTAGCACCGAGGGAGAGCTAAGCAGACCGGCTGAGTGAAATTACTGACAAAAAATATCTTGGACACAGGAAAACCCCACCAGATGCTTCATTGTCTTTGCAGAGAAGTGGTGCTGAAAAAAGGGGTGATCTACCACATGGCATATTGGGTGGAATAAGTAGTGCCATTGTTTCAGAGCAGCTCTGTCACTTTACTGACTGCAATACAAAGAGGTGTAAAGCAAGATTTAATCCTGACTTTTTAGTCAGCAGATTAAAACCAATCATGCCAGATGTCCACAAGACTGTTTAACATACAGAAAGCTTTTTCATACTCTACAAAAAAGTGAAAGCTGTAATAACTTCTTCTTTATTTCCTCTAGAGAGGCCTTTTTCACTCACATTTAGTCAGAAAAAAAGGAGATGTTGTAATGGATTTTAAGATGTGCTATTTATTTTTACTCTAGCCTTTGCTCTTTTCCCTTTTGAGACAAAGCTAAACAAAGTAAATTCTTTTGCCCATCCAAAAGCAGACAGGTATGCCAAAGAAAACTGCTGGTATAAAAAACCTGTGATTTAAAAAAGAGGCTATACCTGTTAAGACCAGAAGTGGACACAATCAGCAGCATTCACAACAGAAGGTGAAATCCCTCTCCATAACACTTGATCATAGAATCACAGCATCATTAAGGTTGGAAAAGATCTGTAAGATCATCAAGTCCAACCATGAGCCCAAAAAGCTATGCAAGGCACAAAAGTGTGGTTGTCAGCATGCTGAAAAATAAGCACATAATCGTTTCCCCCCAAAACTGAAATTGTGCTCGTGTGACTTTCTGCCCAGGTGCCTCCACCCACACGCTGGTGGATGCCCGGCCTGAGGATGCGCATGTGCTGCTGCCTACCTCTAAGAGCACACAGGCACACATCACACTCTGGGCTAGGGGTACCTTGCATAACCTTTCAGGCAACCCTTGTTGCAAGCAACAGCAGCCTTGTAGGGACCATGGCAGCAGTGCTGCTCCCTGTCGGGCAGTCCTACAGGGAAGCTCCACACAGTGCCACAGGATGTGTGCTGGCGGGGGATGTCGCCTCCCCAGCTGCTCCTCAGCGCAACCCAGAAACCTCACCAAGGTCACCACAAGCTACGACAAGCTCTAAAATATGAGGGCTGATAAGTGACACTCTTACTTAAAAACACTCACTCAGTGCTCTCATTTAAACTCACCTACAGAACTGCTAAACATCGCAGCGTTTTCTTAATCTGTTGCTTTCTTCGTTTGCTATTTATAAACAAATTAATCTCTAAAAATATTACCAGAAAGGATAAAAATTCAATAATTACTATACTTTAAAACCATGTTTAGTATTTTTTCTGCTATATTACAAAAGTGCAAAAAAAAAATCTGCATATTAGTGTCCCGCCTGAATTTTCATAGCCAAAACTGGTGCTAAATTCGACAGAAACCACAATGTATATTTAGTTTCTCATATTAAATTGCAAACCAGTTATGCATTTAAGAAAAACAAATGACTTACTATTTGGAAAAAAGCTATAGGGAAAAAAAAATACATTCCCTTAAAATTCCAGTATTAAGACTGATTTGTATCACATATATCATTTATGAACTTAGCAGCAAGAGAATACCTTGCTTGGTATCCTTCACCTATCAGTTGCTGATGGGAAAAAAATTATAACTTATAAATCTCATTTGTTTTCTTGACATGCACTTTAACAAAATCCTCATTACAAGCTCCTAAAATAAAAATAACCATCTCATTGACTCACTGACCCAAACCAGGACTACTAAAACCATTTTCTTCATTTTATATCTAGTCAGGAGGACCTAAATGAAAATAGTTAAGATCATATGATACACAAACTCGCAAGACATTGCTTTATTATAGTGATATCATATTAAGGATGGATAGAACTTTTATTAGCTTTTTACTACCTTCAGAGAAATACATGTATTTTTGTGAAATACACCTCCTGCTACTGTGTTAATGCAGATGTGAGCGGGTGCTCTATTAAACTGCCTAAATGCTGGTTTTCCCTCCTGCCATCAAGTGAATGATTTTGCATCCTTTAAAACTAGGCTGCTGGTTCTGGAATTCACGTGAGACAAAAGGATAAGTATGTTTTGCTTAATCATAGTTTACAGTTTTATAAACCATAGCAACAGTTACAAGGCCAGTACCATGATTTCTTCCTGGAAAATGTATTTCATTAAGTTAATTAAGTTGCACTATTTGTCTTTCTATTATTATTATTCTTACTCTTTGCAGGTCTTATATCATACTGGTAATTTTGGACAAGCAGACACCTTCACTAACGTTTCTCTTTTCGCCGGTCTGACCAAAAGGTGTTACACAATTGCTTTAAATCTTTTGGCATCTCATTCTCATACGGAAGAGACATGGGCAGGCACCATAATGAAGATGATGGTATTTTTTTTCTAACGAAGTCCAACTGAGCACTCTCAAGTTACCTAAGAGGAATAAGTCAACTAAGTGTACCTCTGACTAAGAGATTTCTGCCAGTTAAACACTTATTTCACTACTACTTACTCCACTTTGGAATTCATACAATTTTAAAATTATATTTCCCTACTTCTGATTTTCTTTGACTAAGTCTTGTGGGTGGCCCTCGAGATACATTTTACCAATTTTTCATGCCCATCCCTCGAAATGTGACCCTGCTCCTGTGCTTTTATCTCTCTGACAACTTCACACAGGAAAACATGCAGCCCCTCTGATAGCATGAAATCGGAAACAATAGCCTCTGGAAACAAAAGGGAGTAGGGAGGCAGGATACAGTCCAGGTCCTGGCTGATTTTAGGCGCAAACAGATGTTCATAGAACCCGATACCCCGAGCAAGCTGAAAGGAAAAGCTTGTAAAAGAAATGGACCTTAAAAACAATGTATTGAAGAGCTTTAAATAAAGGCAAAGGGAAAGCAATATGGCTTTCAATGATAAATCTCAGCACAGAAAACTAAAGTGGCACCATGAATTTCAATGATGCGATTTTCTTTTTCAATGAACTCTACAGCTCATTTTGAAATCTACAAATTGCTCAAATCTCAACTTAGTTTACAAGTCTCCCATATCCATTAAAAGGTTACAATACACGCCACTTTTCTCGCTTCTTGTAACTAATCACCATAGCTGGGAACACCCAGAGAAATCCTGAAATACAGGCTAATGCTATTATTTTAAAAGCTGCTTATAGCTCAACAAAGAGGAATATGCTGAAAGAATCTTGATTGGGAAAAATCTTAGACTAGCTGTTGGAACAAATTATGTTGAATCGCTTTCCCTTTTCACGTGCGCTATTTCAGACTCAAAAAGCCCCACGTAAAGAATCTATGAAGCGCTGTCCTGAATTGGGCCTGGGTTCTGTTTCACAAAGGCCAATATGCACCATTTACAAATGAAACAAAGTGTAGAATCACTTCTCTGACTGAAGTTTCTGCTTTTGTGATTAAAACTCTCTTCCTCTTTCTTGAAGAGCCTGCCATCCAAAAGGCCCTGTGCCATGCTCCAATGCACAAAATACATGTATTCATTACAGGAGAAAAAAAACCTCTGAAAAATTTGGCACAAAGGCGGGCGCATAGCTTAAGTCCTGTTTAGGATAGCCCTCACTTGAACCCTGCACATTTGCATAGATTTTACCTACTGATTGTCTCTAACACGAATACAGTGAACAACTAAAAGAAATATTTCATGAGCTGTTTGTGGTCAGGTGCAGATTTCATTTGTTAATTATTAACTTCAATGAGATGCATATGGTAATGAAATAAAGAAGTGGTATCTTCCTTCACCAGCATGAAACACTGCAGAAATAATTTTAATGAAAAGAAGATTTGGGACAGAAGGTGTTGTAAGTTTGCTTAGGAAGCTTTAAGAAATAACCAGTCAAAACTCACGCCAAAAGTGACCATGCATTTGTCTCATCTAATCACATATACCACAGACGACTACATTGCACCAATTTCCTGCCAAACTGAAGCAAATGGTATCTCTTTTACTAAAACAAATCTTCAGAAAGACACTAGCTCTTGGTAAGACGCAGGGCATTCATCAATTCCTCAGGCAGCCCTTCCAAGAAAAGAACCTCTTACTAATCCCTCTGGTGCCTAATTTCTCATGCATGATTTTTCATTTGAAATTGTCCATTAGAGGCTTCTAAATATCATTTAGACATGAAAGGAAGTGGAACGTCGCTGTAAACATAGCAGTCTTCTAGCTACAAAGTGATGGGAAACCCTCTCTGAATTACCACCCTACAACTGTTCCAGTCAAATTTAACAGAAGTCTAAGGAAGACTGGTTCAAGCAAACCTGGTACCACCTGTGAAAGCAATTCTTCTTTGGCATCCAGATCTGGCCTAGGGTCTCGGTAAAAAGACAGAAGGCCTTACCCTCCTCTTACATCAAATTGTGCTTTTACAATACATGGAGTGAAGATGTTCAATGGATTTCAACATATCAGCTCTGCAGCCACATGTAAAATAAACTTTGCAGTTAAAGAAATACATACTGAAGATGCATTAATGACATATACCATGGCATAGCCATGGGAGCTGAGGTTGAGCTGTTTGCCTTCAATGTTTCCTACTGTTCTGACTACTAACGACTCCTCAGTGCCAAGTTAACCAAGAGCATTTTTCAATGAACTCATTTTGCCATATGATTGCTTGATTACCATTTCCATCCGAGTTGTTAATCACAGCACAAACTGCCTTCTTCAAGCATATTTTGTGATTGCATTGTATCTTTCAATTTTTTTCTCACTAGCAACTTTTCCATTAGTTTGCCTGAAACGAATGTCAAACTAATGAGCTTTCAGCTAATGAGAACCTTTCTGGAGGTTTCCCTCCTTCATTTTCCCTTAATCACAGACACAAATCTATTTCTCTTCTAGTATTCTGCAATCTTCCAGGTACTCAAATCTGTTCTAAACCAACATTAAAGACAGCTGGCTACAGATGATCACTTAAAATTAGCCAGTCCTACTAGCTAAAACTATTGTCCATTACTAATAAACTATTGAATGCTTCACAGTCTTCATGTGATGAGGATTTTCTGTTCCTTTTAGCACCTAGCGCTGAAGTACATACAGAAGACCTCTGCTATTTCTGAAAAAACATTTTCAGTTTTATTCAGTGTATGAAGTGAAAGATGCAAGGCTTTTTCCTGCTTTCTAAATGGAAACCTGATCAGATACAGTGAAGTATTGATTCTACTTAAAATGTCTAAAAGTAATGAACATCACTAATGACTGTCACGACTAAAGAAAAGAAAGAGAAATAACAGAATAATGAAGGAACAACAAAACTGCTGGAGTGACAATCCAGGAGAAATCCAACACCCTACTGATGAAAAACACCCGGTTCTGCAAAATGCCCATCTCCTGCATACAGGCTGTTCAGGCACTCCTCTGCCTAAATCCCACAAAAGCCTGGTTCAGCAAACGCGCTGTGAGCATGCTTGGGTGCATAGACAGTGCTGCAGTCACAGCCACAGTGAAAGGGGACAAAGAGCAGAAGCCCAGAGTGTCACCCAACTTCCACTTACTAATTTAATGCTCAGGACACGTCACCCAGGCACAGGTGGCTCAAAACTTCCTTTTTTTAGATTATACATCAAGTTAAACAGATTGTCATTACATTCAAGGAAAATATTAACTCTGGATTTTCTACTATTGGATGTGAACAGAGCTCTCAAACAATTCACTTGGGTCCAATACTGTTACCCTTATGAAATTCAGCTCTTCTTAAAAGTGCAAAAAATGAAAGACAGAAATGAAAAATGAATCCTGTTAGTTTTTTTCAATGACATTTACAAGCAGGGTAATACTTGAAAGAGTTACACTTGATAAGCCTTCAACACCTACTGAAAAGAAATTCTTGTATCTATGTAGTGGATTTTCATTACTCATTATCTAGACTTCTGGACTGCCTTCAGATATTTCAGTGAGAAAATCAAAACAGCCTTGGGGTTTGAATGGCATTTAAAAATATTTGTCCTGGATGGATGTTAATAATTTACTGTTACTTGTATGTTGCTGTACTAAACTATCTGCAGCAATTTGTTTTCAAAATCATATCAACCACACAAACAGTATGATTTGCACTAACCGTAACATGTTTTACCCTACAGAAGACAACCTTAACTTCTTGGAACTATACTCAATGTGCAGGAAATTCAGCTGCCGGTAGTAAAGGATTTTAAAATTACCATTAAAAAACCACAATAAATTAGCACACAGAGCTGTTCACTTCCAATACTGTAACATTACAGGCTTTGATGTAAATTTTATTTAGTTCTAGGGAAATTATCAAAGGCAGGAACAATGTTAATGTTCCCTTCTGTATCTTCTGAGAGCACACTCATGGCTGAAAAAAAATCTCCAACTTATTGCCAAAAAAATAAAGTGAAACAGCCAACTGTACAGAAATCATTGGCAAAAATGGCCTTTCACATTTCAATGGTCACACGTTTTCAACCAGAAATTCAGACAGCAAGGGGTCAATGCCAGTTATTTGCTAAAGCACATACAGCATCCAATATCAGGCAACTGTTTGAGACTTCTGCAGAGCTTAACTACAACAGAATTAGAGCCTTAATTTTATCTATCCCTGCTTTTATTGTTTGTCATTGTTTCTCAGTTATTCTGCTGTCAATATTTGAAGAACAGAATCCTATCCTGATATTGATTTCCTAAATACTTGAATCACTGTCTTCATAATGCATATATTTAAAGGCAAGTGCATGCAAAAGGTAGAGGTGAAGCTGCTTATTGAATTAAATTAATACAAGACACCCGATTGTTAAATATCATCTAGTATTCATGTTATATAATGTAAAATACCCAAGTAGACAGAAGAACAATTTCCCATCTCACTTTGGCAATCTCTAATTTAAATCTCTTGTATACTCCAGACCTTTGGCTTGCTTAAGTTCAGTTGTTGTCACTCAAGCATTTAGCACATACTTGACTTTACTCCAAAACCGGTAATGATTGGGTTGCATAGTGCCGCCTTCTGTGACACTTTTGTGGTTCACATTGAAGGACAGAGAAAAAAAGCAGTGGCAGTTATAGCCCGGAGATGCTTCTCCAAGGTTAGCTCAGGGCTGTGCTGCAGAGAATTCATGACTCAAAATCCCTCAAACGACAGCAAGGGGGAAATATGGGATCCATATGAAACCTGAACTCTATCCGGGTTAAGTTTGTACTTCTGTAAGCTTAATAACGGTACTAGAGTTACACTGTGTTCAGCCAAAAATATATAAAGAATTAAAACTAGTTTAATTTTCAGGAAAGTATCAAGGTTATATGAATAAAAGTAATCATGGAATCATAGAATCACTTAGTTGGAAAAGAATTGTGAGATCATTGAGTCCAACTGTACCTGTCCACTACTAAACCATATCCCTGAGCACGTTATTTTTCTGTCTTTTAAACACCTCCAGGCATGGTGACTCTATCACTTCCCTGGGCAGCCGTTTCAGTGCCTGACGACCCTTTTGGTGAAGAAATTTTTCCTGATGTCTAAAATATTCACAAATAGCATTATAGAAACACAAAGTCATTTCCGTAAAGATTTCATCCAGTACACCCATTTTATTTATTGTCTCTGTGGAGGCAAGGTGACCCGAGTGCCACACAGAAGGCACTAAGGAGAGGAGTTAACCAGCAGCAATGGTCCATACTGGACTTGCTGAGTTTGGAGAGTATCCTAACAACCTCTTATGGTCAAGGAGATATTTGCTAGTGTCACTCCAGGGTACATGGGCTGAGTATAAAAGGGCTCAACGGTAGATGATGCAAATCTTCTGATAGCCACTTCGTAGCCTCCCTGCACTTAACCACATGGGCAGGACTGCGCTCTGTGGCCTCAGTTTGTGTTCACGACCAAGGTTGGCATGGCAGATGATGAGAAGCTATATTGCATTAAGAGCTCAGGAAGACATTTTTCCTCCAGGAATCTCATTTCTCCCTTTTCTGGCAGGAAAAGAGAGGCCAAGCACGGTGTTCTGCACCACTGAGGCGTGCCAGCCTGCTCAGTCCTGCCCTGGAGTGCTGCCTCTGTGTCCACAGGGAGCCTGAGGGGATGACAGAGCACCAGCACACAAACGCACCCTCTGGAGGCTTTATGTGTGTCTTGAATAAACTCTAGCCCATTATTGAGCCTTGTTTCCACACTGGAGGAACAGCTTCCAAGGAGCACAAAGTGGCTGACCAGTACTTCTTGTATGCGATTCTACAGGTCTCCAGAATGCCATGACAGAGACTGAACTAACTCTTTCCTACTAGGATGTCAATTCATGTATACAATTTCATTTTCAACCTTTACTAGAAAGTACTATTTAACTGTTAGAACTTATTATCCTACTGAAATGGGAAGTTACAGAAAAAAGGTGATCCTTCCACTACCCAATAGCATGTAAAAATAAAAAACTAAGGAAACAAAAAAAGCCAGCAGAAGTCAAACGAAAGATCCAATGACTCTGCAGAAATGTCCATGTGGGTAATATACCTTGTTCTTCCAGAGGAAGACACCACAAAGGAGTATGATAATTTTCAAGGATTTTATTGGCATACTCTTCACTCATTAAAGCAAAAAAAATCTATTCTATGATTGTTAAGAATAACATCAGACTGTATAGGTCAAAAATTGACTGACATCACTCTGGACAAGCATTATTGAGACACACAAAGAAGCTGTTGTGCCTTTAAGCTTATGGTACATTGCAATGCAGTAAATGAAAAGCCACTATTATGAGGGGATGTTTATGTCAGTATCTGAAACAAATCTTCTTTTTACTAGGATAATACTGTCTTAAATTGTTAACTGTTGATCAGATAAACAACATGTGATAAAGATCCTATAATCTCTTTTCATAAAATTCATTTTAACCCCTTAATGGCTTTACATATTAAATTATTACACATTATCGATCCTTGTGAAAGCTTATAATAGCTGTAAATAACATCCTAACGGAGTTCTTGTGTAAGCATTAATGCAAAAATTAAGGATTAGATTTTAAATAATGTACACAAGAGATACTAGACTTTTCACAAGAGATAATGTGTTGGTCACTACCGGGAACTCATATCCCGCCCTCTTCCACCTCTTCAGTAAGAATGTCTTATGGGATTTGTGCAAGAAGAAACTAATTTGATTTCTGATGGTTGGACAGTACATTTAAGAGATGTTTTATGCAGCAATGGATATAGAGAACCTCTAAGGTGATGTATTACCAAGACAAAGGTGATGCACAAGATGTTCTCCTGGTGGTCCTTCAGACCACAGGCAGAATTAGTGAGAAGTAGGAGAACGGTCCGAATATCATCACTTCATTCCCTTGACCTTTTCAGCAGATAGCTGAAACAAATGGCCTTTGGGTAAGGGGAACATTTAAAATAACAACACTCATATTCTCTCAATTTACAACATACTGATCACTTGAATCTATTTACAAGATTACATAGGGCACATTTATGAAGTTGATATGGATGCGTAAAGAGTCCCTTCTTTCCTCAAACCACATCTTTCAGTGGGACTTAACAGACACAATCCCTGCTGTGCTCTCCAGATCTGAATTTGCTCATCATTGGACCAGACTGTTAGTTGTGACAAAACTATATTTTGGCTGACTATCATATTTTCTGTGACAACCCATCTTCTTTATGTCATGCAGATGTTTCAGTAGACTGAGAGGAGACTGCCCAGGCCTGACCTGGAGGAGTCAAGTGAGGCTCCTGTCAGGGGCAGGCGGGTGCTCGTGCCATAGGAGTCCCAACTCCGTCTTTTGACAACTCAATCCCAGCAATGTTGCTGTCATCATCCACTCCACAGAGCGGGACGGCCTGCCATCACACACAACACACAGGCTACAGGAACATGGTGCCCAGGCTCTGGAGCCTCAGTCCACCACCACGAATGTGTGGGGATGTTTCTCTGCAGGTTACACGGCTGCTGCTTGCCTCTCCTAAGCTCTGGGAGAAAGGAGGATCCCAGCCAGTGTTTCTCGAAGGGCTATTTCCCTCCTCACTTGTCACAGATCACTACCAATTGGGTAGTATATTTTAAATAAGTTATTATTCAGTGTTCAGATGAATCCTAAATCCTATGCTCCAGCTAGGAAAAGCCCTGATTGCAAAGTATCTATATTAGGGTAAAATTATCCATAAAGATCGGAAGGACCATAACTAAAAGGGGCCTGGGGTGGGGTATGACTGCTTCAGAGCCACCTGCGGCTCCTTACAAGTGGCTGGAGCAATTGTACCTGACTTGGAAACACCCATGTCACATAGGATGGGATTTCAAAGTATTAGCCCCTCTTTTCAATTTTTGGTTTGCTCACAGGAGGAAAAGAAAATTTTGAAAGGTCTCAATTTAAAAAAATCTGCATTATTGCATAAGTGGTCAGGACACTCTTCATACTTAAAAAAAAAAAATCTTCCCCTCTCTTTTTGATAAGCAGTGATTCAAAACTTGTAATAACTATTAGAGCTGATTTGAGATTTCTGGATTGTCATTTTGCATATTTTGCTTTGAAATATCAAATTCTTGTCTCAAACTGGGACCAGGAAAAATGATACATGATGGGAAATCCTATTCTGAGAAAGGTAAAATTGCTGTTTGAATCACCAATATTAATAAAGGCAGATTTGTGGACACATCATGTGGATTGGAAAATCAATGTTTCCTTTAATAATGCACAAAATAAAATACAGTGGAGACCCAAATCCAATCCAAATCTTTTAGAAATTATGTTCATGTGAGTGTTCCTCAGTAAAACTGATTGACGGAAGCTTCTTGCCTATTTATTACTCTTTGCTACAGAAATAACAGAAAATATGATGAGAGAAAAAAGTATAACAAGCTGCACATGCTCATTGCAAGTTCCTGAGTGGTTAAGAGTGTATTTTCTAAATCCTCTTAAAATTAATACTGATGTCTGCACTAATTTGAAGTAAAATGGGGGCTTTCAAACCAGATCTATTTGCTTGTAAGATGATCTTAGTGCAGAAAGTCCAAAGAAGCCAGAAGAAAGAGAAAAAAACCCTAAAAATCTAAGTCTGCCAAAGAGCTGTATATGTGTGCCTACCTCAGAAGGTTACAATTCCACATAAAATGTACTGGATATCTTTATCTCAATGATGTCAGGGAAGAGATCCAGTTATGAACCAAATTCAGAGGAACCTACATTCTTCCTGCAAGGGGCAATTCAATTGATGAGTAAGTATTCAGCTGGGGAAACATGTAATCATATTTTTTATTTCTGTAATTTTTATGCATCTCTGAGCGAGATGGAATCAAACAGAACGAATCTCAAAATGGATTTATTGAGTGATAATAAAATATTCAGAAACAGGAATGTGTAAAAAAAAAGATAAGAAATGTCACAGGTATAGATGGAGAAATGAGGACTACAAGGTATACTGAAGTTAGGAGGTGTTTGCTGAGTTATTGGAATTCATTTCAATTGCTGAAAAATTTAGTTTGGAAAGAGACTTTGTTCTCGTAGGTGTTTTATTTTTAAAAACCCATGTTGGAGGATTTCTTTGACCAAAGACTGCACATTTTATTTACTCTTTGTCAAGACATTTCGTTTATTTCCCTTAAGCACTACTAATATTTTGTTTTATTTATGGAAAACTCACCTGATCTTGAAAAGCAAGAATGAATAAAGTTTGCAAGCGGTCAAAAAGTTGAAACTCTTGAGATATTCTATCCCTGAGTGTTACTGCAAGACAACAGTAGTGTCTTTTTGTCATATACCATACTATCAAGGCATGATAGGGTCCTGGGGCCATCAGTCACTGATAAAGCAGTAGGGCCTAAACTACTTATCAGTAGAGTCAATAAATACCTTCTTTACTCTAAAACTCTGAAGGAAAGCTCTTCCTCCCTGCTAGAAAAGCATGACAGTGAGTATGAGTTTCTAGTGGAGCTGAACAAAGCGGAGCAGCTTTCCAGTCACCACCAGGCCATAAAGGAGCATTGTGGTGTGATGATGGATGCGGAGCGATGCTGTATCTTGCAGCCACACACAAACCAGTCTGTCCTGTGGGAAGATGCGGCATTAACTGCACTTCTCTGAAAGGAGATGCAGCAGCTGTCTTTTACTCAGAAAGCTCATGTACCATTGTTACACACAAAAACCCAAGACATATGAATCTGAAGATTTCTATCTGTCGCTACAGAACAGTTTAGATAAGGTGGCCTTAACTATAAAGGAAACAGGAGTAATCGAGATTTGAATTACATGCCAAATGATTTTATGCAACAGCAAACATGTGTCTCTACAAACAGGTGTTTGCTGCACTAAATGTGTGTCCAAATCCAAGCGAAAATAATGCTTCTCTTTTTTTCACAAAATACCAATCTTTGTCCTTTAGTGTACTTTTCTCCCACTTTTGACAATGACGATATTCAGGTAAAAATCTGTGAAATACATTTCAAAAACGTTTTAACAACACTGCACACATACCCAGAGATTTTAGGTATTCAGTTCATTAACTCTTACTGTACTTCTGACTCCAGAATAAAACTTGCTATTTCAACAGGAATTCCTGTATATAGTATAGAAGCAGATATGATCCTGTTCCTTGATTTTCAGATGGATACCAAACTCTTTCTTCTCAATTTTTGTTTCTGAAAAGTAAGCAAAGTAGCATCCTACACTATATGCTGTATTTTTTAAAGGACTCCTTCTATGCTTCCATTTTGTGAAAATGAAAATATGTATACGTATGTTTTTTATATACTACTGTAAATCCCATGGAGAATGCAAGCTGGCCTTTTTTTCCTCTGCTTTTTTTTTTTTTTTATACCATCAATGGGTGTCTATCAAGTACTAACACATAATTTGTCCAAATATGTTAACATTTTGTATCATGTTAACATCATGTAACCAGGAATAACCTGAAATGTAAAAAGAATGCATTTTTTTCCAGGTACATCTATTTCTTCTAAAATGACATGATTTTTAGATGGAGAAAAGCATATTTTATAGCATCTACTCAGGTTGTATTTTGCCTTAGTTGAGTTGATGAGTTTCTATACCAGACTTAAGTGGAAAAAAAATTACTAGGTGGCTTTAGTTAAATATTTATTACAGACTTTCACTATATATTACAATACTCCATTGAATTATTCTAATCACACCTGCTTTTACAAAAATAATTTTCAACTCTGGATATTAGTCCTGGTTAGTTATGTGTGGGGTTTTCTAGCTACAATACAAAGAGCTCTCTTGCCCTGACTTAAAACAATCAATTGCTAACGCTTACAGATAAGCATGCAATGAAGTGCTTCCCGTGTGCTGACTCAAACGCTCCACGTGTCACAGATGCAGGACCCCGGGCACTGTCAAAAGGTTTGGCAAACAAATCTCAGCATCTGTTTCTTAACACGTACGTCATCAAGCGGAAATTAACCTGCAATGCCATTAGGCAGATGAGCATTGGTACACCTGGGAGGGTTGCAGGGGATACCTGGGATCTGGCATTAGCATCTCAGCACCTGTAAGCCATTGTGAAGACAATTTTACTCTGTGCATTGGGGTAAGTCTCAGCCTCTGAACCAACCAACTTGAGGAGAGCTGCAAGATCTCCCTTCAGTTAATGCTGGCTGCTTTGTCAGGAGCTCTGCTCCTTGTGCTAACAGGTACCCACAAGCCCTTGATGAAACATGCCTGGCCTCCAGGAGCTTCCTCCTCTCCTCTCCACCCTTCCCCATCACTTAGCGCACAGGACAAATCTCTGAACTGGAGCCACTGTGAAATGCAGTTTGTCCTCAGAAGCCCCCACGTCCTCAAAGCTGTCCTATGGGCTGGAACCTGTATCCCTGGCAGCAGCAAGGAGGGACTCAGCCCCTCGGTGCTATCCATCTCGATCGCTGTCAGCTAGGTGATGGATGGCAGGTGTGGCAGCCGCCAGCTCTGGCCCGGGCAGCGTGGAGACGGGCGCTGCTGGTACTGCTGTCACCCGCCGTCAGCCGGTGCCAGCTGAGCCTCCCAGCTGCCAGTTGCTGCCATGCAAGGCATAAAACATACACTCTGAACAATCGCACCAGCACAGCCAAGCTTATAGACTCCGTTATTAATTAGTTTAATGACGCTCAGCTCTATTAGAAAGCACAAGATAATTGTATTTAATTTGTGTACGTTTTAATTATGGCCCAAGCAGCGCCAAATCTGATCAACGTATCATCTTTTCTGTTCTGCTCTGTAACCATGTTTGTATTAATTTGCATCTGAAACAGGAGGAGCTGCTAAGCCCTACTGGGAAAAGAGTTCCTTTTAGTTCTTAAACAGTGTCATCTTTCACATCGTGATGCTGTGCGAGACCTCTGCCTGCTGATAACAGTGTCATCTTTTCCTGTAGCCACAAATTAAAAGCAGGTTTATGACCACATGCTACTAGACCCTCCAGGGCCCCAGAGGAGGCAGCCTGAGAACAATTCATTCACTCATCTCTCCCCTTATCCATGATGGAAGTAGAAACAATTGCATCATTTAATTTACTATTCCAATGAGGATACGGCTCATTGGCCCCTCGTTGTTTTGAAGATGGATTTAATTAACCTCCTATGAATCTTGCCAATAAGCGTGGCAGCACCAGTATGGAGCGGAAGATGTCAAAAAATCAGCTGCAGAGATGGGTAATCAGTATTCCTTCAGCCAGCTCTGCCGAGAGGACTTATGACTACTAGTTTTGACCCCAGCAGAAAGCTAAGGAACACACTGAGTTAATACTAACTTAACTCTGGGAATGTAAGCTCAGGTTTGACTTAAGACTACTGACAAAAAGAGAGGTAATAGAATAATTCCTGATAGCCACATATATCTTTAATGCAGAAGCCATTTGCGATCACTGGAAAATAAATAATTGCAATTAACTACACTGTTAAGTAAAAATACAGTCCCTTGGGGAAGCAATCTGCATGCTTTTATAAGTCTGGCTACAATATGAAACTCATCACAATGTCTATGAGAGTAATTTATAATGAACATTTAGCAGGTGCCTCAGATGGGTTGCTGCAATTTACATTCATTAATAAAACTGTCCCTATTAGACCTGAAGTTTTATGCATTTTAATTTAATAAATCTTTATTACATTTTCATTTGATATAGGATTTTGTTTCCAACATTTCCTAGAATCAGCTTAGCTTGTAAAGAAAGTTAAAATCGTATTTACGAGACAAAGTTACTTACAATGAACTATTTGAGAAGATAAAACCAATCCAGGATCCCATGCACTTTTCTAACTGGAGTGAAAACACAATCTGAAGCTTGTAAACTATTAAGAATAATTTATCCTATCATACGCAGGTTTATCTCAGACATAAAACAATGTCATTTTTCTTTTATAAGGATGGCTTACTATAACTTTATTGAAAGAAGAGAGGAACCCTATTACAGCCACTATGGAACAAAAGAACACATTAACTGAAGAACACGAGAAAGAAATAACAGTTTCTTTCAAACATGTAAAGAAGGGCTCCTTTGCATGATTTGTAGCATTGTATCAGAAGCTTTCCTTCCTATTTAAAGATTTAATAGGACATAATGAGGTTTTGATAACCCTGGTTCAGTCAAGGTTTAGCCAAGCTTTAATTAATTTGCTACTTTTCTAAGAAGGGGTCCGCATGTGGAAGCACTTGCTTACCTCTGCCTCTTTATTCTGTCCTGCTGTGAAAGTTACAGGGAGAGTTAACTATTCTTCCATGTAGCCATCAGCCAAGTGACACATTCCTCATTTCAGAAATACCTAAGAGGGTTTTTTCTTTTCATCTGAGAGTCAGATTTTGAGCAGCTTAGGGGCATAACTGCAATGTTAAAAGATTGAGAAATAGCACTTCCGTTATCTACAAAGATGCATTAATCAGCTTCAGTTCTAGCAGAAAAGGAAAGACAAGATAATAATTACAAACACTGCCTATAACAGACACAAATAGGTTTCTTAGCTGTTGACAGTTTTCACTGCATCAGTATTTCCATTCATTCCAACTATATTCAACAATTCATCACCACAGAGCAGTAAGGTTTGACATCAGCCTCAAACATGCACAAATTGCTGCAAAATGGCTATGTGTATATTCAGTATCTACTCTGGCATCAAACAATAAACTACAAATGTGTACAGCACATGATTTTCATCTCTTGCAGATTTTGTGTCTCTAAGTAGAATAAAATAATCTAACTATATGATCAAACACCAGACTGCGATCTAAGTGTTTAAGTTACACTTCATAATCCAAACCACTGATAACTTCCTATCAGCAATTCTTGACCACACTCTTTCTCATACTTCTATCATTTAGAAAAGGATTACTTTTCCATACCCTTTTTCTTTCTTGTTTTAAGACCTAATTTCAGTATTTGTTAAATAAGAACAGGGGAAGAGAAGAGCTGCAGACATATCCCTTCTCCATATCTCAACCAGTGAATGGTGAGGCGGTGTGGAGGTGCGGAACTGGGTGCAGAACCTTTATAAGGATGAAGAGAATGGGCTGTGAGCTAGAGAGAAGATTGGGAGAATACACTCACAGGTAAGAAAAATGCCTTAAAGAGAAACAAAATGTGTTTTTCCATGCCCTCAAAGGCAGAAACCAGATACCAATTCATGACTGTGATAAGGCAGAACCCAGGTACACAGCGATAGTTGAGAGCTGAGAGAGAGAATCCTCACCCAGGCAGTTAATCCAACATACATATGTTTGCAGGCTCTTGTCCTTACCAGTTGTAAGCTCACTGCCACACCTGATCCAGCTGCTGGAAAGACTCCTTCTTTCTTCAACTACAGTTATCCCATGTCATTTCTCACACACTTCATTAACAGAGGTGCTTATCTGGATATCATCTGTTCACCTTCTTTCTTAAAGCATACTTCTGCTTTCTATTAGCAATTGCCCATTTCTTATTTGAACCAAGACTTATGCAATTTCAGCACCAAATCTCCATGAGATATTAATTTTCTCAACCTGTTCTATATGCAGAAGGAGTCAGAATTAAAGTAGTGAAAAGAAAAACTGTCATCTTTATCATATTTTGAGGCTAAGGATTTTTTTAATAAAGGGGCTTCTCATAGCTTAAAATGAGTTTACTGATGGCTAGAAACAATAGCTGATATATGAATCACATACTTAAAAATTCTTATAATTTTACCAGAAAGAAAGGATTCAGCTGACAAGTTTTCAGCAGTCTAAGCTGTTCACACAAACCAAATGAGCAGCTACTGCAATGTGCAGTTCAGAAATTATTTGGTATGTGAGCAGCATGCTGGGCTGCACTAGGAGCTGCCAGCAGGTCAAAGGAGGTGATCCTTTCCCCTCTGCTCAGCACTGGTGAGGCCACACCTGGACTACTGTGTTCAGTTCTGAGCTCCCCAGTACAAGAGAGACATGGACAGACTGGAAACAGTCCAGAACAAGACCACAAACATGATGAAGGGACTGGAGCATCTTTCATACAAGGAGGGGCTGGGACCTTTCAGCCTGGAGAGGTTTTGGGGGGGACCTTATTATTCCTACGTATAAGCACCTGATGGGAGTTAACGAAGAAGGCAGAGCCAAGTTCTTTTCAGCAGTTGCCAGTGACAGGACAAGAGGCAATGGGCACAAATGGAGGTTTCCTCTGAATGTGAGAAAAGACATTTCTATTCTAAGGATGACCACGCATCGGCACAGGCTGCCCAGAGAGGCTGTGGAGTCTCCATCTTTAGCTCCAGTACAACCCCATCTAGGTGATCCTGCTTGAGCATCGGTTTGGACAAGATCTCATGAGGATCCTTCCAAACTAAATTACCTGTACTCCATGATTTGATTGTTTGAAGATGGAACCGAGTTGTGAACTCGTATTAGCAGACAGGTTCATAGTCTAGGTAGAAGAGTAAAATCAACTCGATGATTTCCAACTGGAATTCAAGTCCCATGAACTTGAAAGAGCACGGGTCCTAAGCACACATTTCCAGTCCATTTTGTTTCATATTTCTGGAAATGCCTTCTACTTCCCCTGTTACAGACATCAGTTATTTTGTAAATACTGTGGCCAACATAGTCCCTCTGAAATCTTTGCGATCATTGCTATTATGTTTTCCTTTAGCCCTCTGCAAGTGCATTACTATGCTGAAATGGTTTCAAACAACACAATTTGCATAATCCCCTCTTTAAACATTTTCCAATATAATAATTTTCCAATTGTAATCACATTTTCTGCCATACAAAATGGAATGATATTTGTGGTCACAAAACCCAAAATGGCCAGATTATTTCAAAGCATTGAAATAGACTATATTTGTAAGGAAACAAACCTGAAATTTGTAGCTATATAAAATGCTTATAAATGCTTTAAATAGTATCATTATCATATGGATTTACTAAAGAAAATGCTTCTGTTTTTTTGTTTTCATTTCTGAAGTTGCTGAGGAAAAGATATAGTCACAGCTAGAAGAAATGTCACATAAAAAGTTCATTTTCTGAAAATACTCTTAAAAAACACTGTTAAAGAGAATAATAATCCAAAGACAAAAAACATGATTTAAAAATACTTTTTTGTGTCAGATGCCATACTTTGCTGTCTAGAACTAATGTCATACAGTGGATGGTTCACTTATCCTGCGCTGAGGAATTCAGCAGGACCTTCGAGACTTTATCTTGGCTATGAATTAAATGGATGCAGCTGAGATTTTAAATGTACACTTATAGACATCTGTATATCACGATTGCCTAGAAAAGATAAAAGTCTGGTTTTGGACAGGGAGGTAAAATTGTGTAAGCCCATGAATATATACTCTTCTTGTAGATATTTTAAATGCAATTAAATATTGCTATTTTCTCCTGAACGCTCACTTGACAAAGCAAAAAAGTCAGAATTTAAAAAAAATAAATGACTGCTGTGTTTGTAACAAGAATGTGCAATTCTTACATGCACTTTGCCTGAATTATTCTAAGGGTCTTCTGCAAATAAAACGTACATACACATACATCTGACAACACAGCCAGATCGTTAGTGATGACACCAATACTGTCAGAAGAAAACAAGAGCCTCATCCTGCCAGATGACCTGGTTTAGTTCAGGGAAGCACGATAAAGATGAGAAGGTAATCAAGTCTCTGCATCTACCCACAGCCTGACCACCTCACTGAGAATCACTTTTAAGAATCACTGCTAATTGCCTAATTAGCTATTAACCTTTTTGATGACAATTACTAACGGGTCATTTATTGGCTGGAGTTTGCAAAGATCCTAGTTACTGCCCAAAACACAGGACTCTGTAATGAAACAAGTTAAACTTAAAATATTTCTTCAGATAATGTTTTCTTCTAAATCAATTACTTCAATATAAAAAACCTCACTTTGAACAAAAGATGTTTGTTCAATTGAGAGAAAGATGTCTTACAGGAGAAGGTCCATGTTTTGTAGACAGACAGATCACAGCAGTGCTCCCTGAACTTTTGCTGGCACAAGCACTCTTGATTAAAAAGATATGATGCCACCACTGTCTTCAAACCATATTGTGCCAAGATTCTACGATCAAGTGACAATTATGTCATATGCTGTAGCATCAGCCATATGGTAGGAGCTAAAAAGTCTTGCTAGAATGAAGTTCCTATTTCACTAGATAATATAAAGTCAAATGGTCAGAGGTGGCAGAGAGGTACAATGGAAGTGAGTGATGAAGCTAAACACACAATGTCTTTATGAGTAGTTATTACCTATTAAAAAACTTTTAATCAGCAATTCCAGTTATGGCTTATTAACTGGCTGCTTGGCAGAGGTCTAGAAAGGAAGTATCTTGGCTGAATGTAACCCATTAATAGATAGGGCAGGTGCACAAGCATGAATTCCTGGTTTTAAGATGGAGGCCTTTGCTTCTTTTTCTGCANATTATTTGGTATGTGAGCAGCATGCTGAGCTGCACTAGGAGCTGCCAGCAGGTCAAAGGAGGTGATCCTTTCCCCTCTGCTCAGCACTGGTGAGGCCACACCTGGACTACTGTGTTCAGTTCTGAGCTCCCCAGTACAAGAGAGACATGGACAGACTGGAAACAGTCCAGAACAAGACCACAAACATGATGAAGGGACTGGAGCATCTCACATACAAGGAGGGGCTGGGACCTTTCAGCCTGGAGAGGTTTTGGGGGGGACCTTATTATTCCTACGTATAAGCACCTGATGGGAGTTAACGAAGAAGGCAGAGCCAAGTTCTTTTCAGCAGTTGCCAGTGACAGGACAAGAGGCAATGGGCACAAATGGAGGTTTCCTCTGAATGTGAGAAAAGACATTTCTATTCTAAGGATGACCACGCATCGGCACAGGCTGCCCAGAGAGGCTGTGGAGTCTCCATCTTTAGCTCCAGTACAACCCCATCTAGGTGATCCTGCTTGAGCATCGGTTTGGACAAGATCTCATGAGGATCCTTCCAAACTAAATTACCTGTACTCCATGATTTGATTGTTTGAAGATGGAACCGAGTTGTGAACTCGTATTAGCAGACAGGTTCATAGTCTAGGTAGAAGAGTAAAATCAACTCGATGATTTCCAACTGGAATTCAAGTCCCATGAACTTGAAAGAGCACGGGTCCTAAGCACACATTTCCAGTCCATTTTGTTTCATATTTCTGGAAATGCCTTCTACTTCCCCTGTTACAGACATCAGTTATTTTGTAAATACTGTGGCCAACATAGTCCCTCTGAAATCTTTGCGATCATTGCTATTATGTTTTCCTTTAGCCCTCTGCAAGTGCATTACTATGCTGAAATGGTTTCAAACAACACAATTTGCATAATCCCCTCTTTAAACATTTTCCAATATAATAATTTTCCAATTGTAATCACATTTTCTGCCATACAAAATGGAATGATATTTGTGGTCACAAAACCCAAAATGGCCAGATTATTTCAAAGCATTGAAATAGACTATATTTGTAAGGAAACAAACCTGAAATTTGTAGCTATATAAAATGCTTATAAATGCTTTAAATAGTATCATTATCATATGGATTTACTAAAGAAAATGCTTCTGTTTTTTTGTTTTCATTTCTGAAGTTGCTGAGGAAAAGATATAGTCACAGCTAGAAGAAATGTCACATAAAAAGTTCATTTTCTGAAAATACTCTTAAAAAACACTGTTAAAGAGAATAATAATCCAAAGACAAAAAACATGATTTAAAAATACTTTTTTGTGTCAGATGCCATACTTTGCTGTCTAGAACTAATGTCATACAGTGGATGGTTCACTTATCCTGCGCTGAGGAATTCAGCAGGACCTTCGAGACTTTATCTTGGCTATGAATTAAATGGATGCAGCTGAGATTTTAAATGTACACTTATAGACATCTGTATATCACGATTGCCTAGAAAAGATAAAAGTCTGGTTTTGGACAGGGAGGTAAAATTGTGTAAGCCCATGAATATATACTCTTCTTGTAGATATTTTAAATGCAATTAAATATTGCTATTTTCTCCTGAACGCTCACTTGACAAAGCAAAAAAGTCAGAATTTAAAAAAAATAAATGACTGCTGTGTTTGTAACAAGAATGTGCAATTCTTACATGCACTTTGCCTGAATTATTCTAAGGGTCTTCTGCAAATAAAACGTACATACACATACATCTGACAACACAGCCAGATGGTTAGTGATGACACCAATACTGTCAGAAGAAAACAAGAGCCTCATCCTGCCAGATGACCTGGTTTAGTTCAGGGAAGCACGATAAAGATGAGAAGGTAATCAAGTCTCTGCATCTACCCACAGCCTGACCACCTCACTGAGAATCACTTTTAAGAATCACTGCTAATTGCCTAATTAGCTATTAACCTTTTTGATGACAATTACTAACGGGTCATTTATTGGCTGGAGTTTGCAAAGATCCTAGTTACTGCCCAAAACACAGGACTCTGTAATGAAACAAGTTAAACTTAAAATATTTCTTCAGATAATGTTTTCTTCTAAATCAATTACTTCAATATAAAAAACCTCACTTTGAACAAAAGATGTTTGTTCAATTGAGAGAAAGATGTCTTACAGGAGAAGGTCCATGTTTTGTAGACAGACAGATCACAGCAGTGCTCCCTGAACTTTTGCTGGCACAAGCACTCTTGATTAAAAAGATATGATGCCACCACTGTCTTCAAACCATATTGTGCCAAGATTCTACGATCAAGTGACAATTATGT
This sequence comes from Geococcyx californianus, assembly GCA_013389885.1. NCBI lineage: Eukaryota > Metazoa > Chordata > Aves > Cuculiformes > Neomorphidae > Geococcyx > Geococcyx californianus. The sequence continues at coordinate 59,874 of VWPV01008852.1, forward strand.
CATATGCTGTAGCATCAGCCATATGGTAGGAGCTAAAAAGTCTTGCTAGAATGAAGTTCCTATTTCACTAGATAATATAAAGTCAAATGGTCAGAGGTGGCAGAGAGGTACAATGGAAGTGAGTGATGAAGCTAAACACACAATGTCTTTATGAGTAGTTATTACCTATTAAAAAACTTTTAATCAGCAATTCCAGTTATGGCTTATTAACTGGCTGCTTGGCAGAGGTCTAGAAAGGAAGTATCTTGGCTGAATGTAACCCATTAATAGATAGGGCAGGTGCACAAGCATGAATTCCTGGTTTTAAGATGGAGGCCTTTGCTTCTTTTTCTGCAGATAGAGCTTGAAAGGTTTTTGTAGGCCAAAATGACTGGAATCCTGGAATGGCATTTCTGTTGCTACCCTTATAAATGTTCATTTATGATACACTTTATCCCTCCCCAGCTTACCAAGTTACTGATTAACCCTCACAAAAATATCCTTTAGTGAGGGAAGAATAAAAACTATTTTTTTGGACACGAGTGAAGGTACGGTTTACCTTGAGAAAATGGATTTGTGATTAATATGACCTTCTCCTACAGACCTAGGGTTTACATACTGAACTTTATATTCCTGAATCACAATTCTTGGAATTAGGGAACACACAATTATCCTTCTTCTCTTCCTGGATGTACAAGGGACCTTAAGAGATTTTTGAATCAGCAGTCTCAGCCAGAAGCAGGTTTTTATTCCAAAACAGTAAAAAAATGTCCTGTTTATTAAGTCTGATCGTACTTTTCTAAAATGGACAGACAAGACTAGAAAGATTTATAATTAAGAATTTCAGTAGGTAATCGATTTTTTAAAAAATATGAAAATTCTTAAAATATTACTATAGACTGTTACTATGGCCAGAGCACAGCAAAACCGCTCCTCAGTTTACAGCCACCTAAAACTTGAATGGTGATTTAAATGAAGCAAGACCAGTAAACCGACTCCCTGAGACAGGAGGAACAGAAGTATTCTTACTGCTGACTGCAGCCCAAGGTGTGAGCTGCGAGGCTCTGGGCTAGCACAGGGTAATAGTGAGAGGAGGCAGCTCCTGACTGATGCACTGTCAACCACCAAGGTCCAGCAAAGTGCTTGGGCTAACGAGAACGGGAATGCTAAGGACACAAAATGTCAGCCCGTGTGCGTAGGCAGTGCCAGTGCGTAGGCAGTCCTACAAATTTACTGACAAGGGTCACGACCCTCTTGCTTGCACTTCCATAGATCCATGTGAATGAGGAGGCAAGAGGAGATTTATGGGACTGATCCTGCCTCGAAATATATACTAGCAAATGTTTATAGAATTTACAGAAAATATTAGATGCTAATAAGCTGTTTCAATTAAAACAAATTAAATATATGTAATGGTCAAAGTGGAATGGCCTTGGACCCAGCATGGAACCCTGCGCGGGACAGCAGTCACAGCAGGTGATAAGCTGCTTTCTCCCAGGGACTGACAGAAGAGAATTGACTTACTTTTTCCATGCATTTACTCACAGTAAACTAATTTCTTTAATTTCTCATATCAAACAAAAAGAACCTCTCCTCCTCAGCTCTTTGTAATAAACTCCTTCACTTATCCCTCTGCAAACTTTATCTCCCTTCTTACCCTTAGAGTGCTTCAGGGATTTTGGTATCCTGGTTTTATTACTAACTCAGTAATTTTTAAATTTCTGGAATATTCTTCAACTTCAGCCTGAAGATTTCTTTAAAGTCACCTCATAATATCTCCTTTCAATTCAATTTTAGAAGATAGTTTTCCAATAAGAGAAAAATTACCTTTGTCACAGACACTACTATAAATTCCCAATGTATTTCTGATAAATGCAAAGATTACAGTGACCCACCCACACCAGCTTTAAAATACAGGAATAGAACTTTTGGAAATTATAGGAGAACCATCTACGCAAAGAAAAATCACAAATTCATGTTTCTATGAATTGCTGTGACAATACCTGTAGGAGAGACAATGCAGAGGAGCTAACACATACTAGAATTCATAGGCAAACTAACATAAAAATTCCTATTAGTTTTGTATATGTTGTAAACACTTCCATAATATGCTGAGAATAAACATGCTGGAAGATACCTGGAAGCAGTGGACAAATAATTAGAATGCTGTACCACCTAAAAATCTAGCAAATAAAAAAAAAATAAAAAAAATCAGTAGGCAAATCTTTGAATTGAAACAGCAGCAGAATAATCTGGCAACTTTGCATTTGCAGGCTTAACTGAAAAAAATTAAGGTCTTAGAGCATATCCGAAAATGTTCAAAACCTGAGGAAATGGAAATCTTTCTTTCATATGTATTGCCTTAATAAACACATTTCCTATTTACAAGGTTTATTTTTGGAAGCACTTACAGCAAGACTGATTATGAAGGGAAGATATTCATGCAATATGAATGCAATGCCAGCAAGACATATTCACAAGCAGCAGTGCAAAAGGGTCTGTAACTTGCTGGCCTGAACGGTTCTACAATGAATCTCAGAAAAGGTGGTGCTAGACTGCTAACAGAAGATTTTCTGGAGGTGTTACAACAATAAAGTAGCGGCGTTCACCTCTCTGACAGAGAGGGACTGACCTCACAGCTCAGCGACACAGACTTAGGAGGATGTGCCAGGATCCAGCCCCTGATGACACCACCAGATCAGATTAGGAACCAACTCAGCACACGCATTAGGAAGCTCCACTCGTGCTACCTCAGCAATGGCAGTTGGCCATTGCAAATTGAACAGTGTACTAGCCCAAAGGCATATTGTTTAGGACGAAAGGCACCTCCCACCAGTCAGGTAGGTGTCTGTAAGCTGAATGTAGCAGACAGACCAGAGCATTCTCTGTTTCTTGCCATGCAGTTCCCTGTATGCACCCACTCGAGAAAACTTGACAGAAAATTCTCCAAGTAATTTAAAATAAGCATTGACAGGAGCAAGTGAAGTCAGAGTGCCAGACCCAGAACAGGGTCCTCTAAGACTCGCCTTGCACTGCTTTATAATTAACACGGTGTTATGACTAACACTTCATAGCATTTATGCTTCCATGTGTTTATTTTCAGGTTAAGAGTGCCAGGGGGCTTCAGCCTGTCCGAAGGAGAAGGTGGCATCAAGCACACCTTGCGAGATCATGGGCCCTTTCAGGTGCTTTCAAAATCTGAACTGCAGGTATTTCTCTGAACATCATCATGCTGAGCTACAAACAATGCTCAAACTATAATTCAAATCTACAGAACAAATGTATTTGCTGTATTTGTTATGCCACAGACATCCTATTTCTTTTTTGCCAGTTTATTCCTCTGGACAACGCACTTGTGAATGCACATGTGGTGCTCAGAATTGCCAGAAGCCTTTACCTGTTTTATTGATCCCCCCCCCGGATTGCTCCAACAACAGTAAAGCAGACTTTCCCAGCAAGGAAATCAATATGACTTTGGATTAAGGTTCCCATAAAATGTTTAATAAAAAATTTTATATTAATGATTTATTTTCGATTAATTATGAATTCATAAACACAAGATTTTTGGCATCTGATTTAGCCCACTGTACTTCATTGTCTGGGCTCCACATTTAAAACAGCTCTCAGATGCTCCTTTTCAATGGTTTAATTGAGAAATCCTTTAGCAATTACTTTATTCTTTGTGCTTGGTATAAGCACAGCCTACATTTCCACAACTCACATATCGCTCATAGCATCTTACGGTCCAAGCGTTCAGCACACTGTGGTCTCAAGAGGGAATGCAAAAGGTCAGCAAGAAAAACAGAGATTATTTTAGTAATACAGCCAAAGAAGACAGGTCAATGGATTAACCCTTAAAATTCCTAGTACTAACTACACAGCTCAACAGTCAAAAGAATGGTTAATCAGTTTGCATAGCAACACATTTAAAATTCCAGAAGGGACCAGGATATCTTGCAGAGTGTGAGGTTCCTACATGAGCACAGGTTAACACTTCGGCTGGCAATGAGTGTTTGACAAGCAGTCACCTTGGGCCACTTTCACTCTGTTCTGCTGCTGCCAGCTGTGCATGGCCTTGGTGAGTGCACCCTGCCTTCTGCCAGCTTTGGAACAACAGCACAGCTGAGAAACACCAGTTATAAAGTAGCTCATGAAGTGATCTTATGCATCTCATATACGTTCAATTCATTCAGTCCTATGTAGAGTAGGCATGTAACTCTGCCCTTGCAAATTATACTTTAGAAACTGATCTGTCTCGCAGGAGCCTGGACTTTACTGTCAGAATAGAGAGCTATTTACTACTGACTCGCTCATGGCTGTTCCAGTGCTAAGATGCTGTCAAAGACACACTGATGTAATGGTTTATAACCTGTACCAAATGCAGAAGACTACAAAATAAACTTAATAGGACTTTAACTGTTCCTACGTTAAATTACAGCTGGAATTTTCTAGATCAACTTTAATTATGTTTTATTAACATTGCAAAGTAGCTAGCTGAAGTTCTGGTTAGCAGTATGCTTTTTCTCAAAAAAACCCAACAGAAAATATGCATTATTCTATTACACTCATACATACATGCACCTTATCTAGGAAGAATGGATAAATGAATTTCATTCATCTTCAAATTACCCCTTGTGTACCCATATGTGACAAAATTAATTGACATTAGTAAAGCATTCACAAGACAAAAAGTATGGCGTCAGGACTAAGAATCCATTGTGCAGCTCATTCAGTATGTATCATCTATTATTACTGACATTATTTTGTTAGAAGTGGATCCCTCTGAAACTCACCAATGTAAATATCAGAATTTGAGTATATCAGTAATAACAAAAACATTCTCTGCAGTTTCAGTCCTGCAGACTGCTGGGCAGTTAGTAAGTTAGGAAAAACCTCTTCATCAGCACTGGGTGTAAGAGATGATTTTCCTGCAGCATGATTGGTAAACGTGTTCTTAGCAGCATCCCCAATAATACTATTGCACCACTAATGAATAATCCCAGGCAAAATATTTCAAAACCAAGTAATATATAAACACTGACAATAACTATGGATTTAGTCCTTAACATACGCGGTATGAAGCTGCACATTCTGAATTGGTGACTTGAATTTAATTTCAATTATGCTTTAAATTAGTTGGTTAAATGATTGCAATGTATAAAGGATTCCAAGAAGGAAGCTATTGCCTCCACATGCTGTGCAGTAATGTCAAACTCCCATTTTTCAACAGATGAAGCACTAAGCATCGTGTGAGGAAGAACTGCACCACACCTGTATGAGGGGTAGCCAGCCTTTGACACACAGGCCACTTACTGCTTGCTGCTTGATTTACAAAATAAAGCTTTGGTTTAGAAGACGCATGCCTATCCTGAAAGACACCAAAACTGCACTACAGTATCTCTGAGAATTAAAGTGGGAAAACCCTGACACTGAATTGGTTTTCAATCTGGATATTATTTCTCACCCCATGTTATCTGGGTGAGTTTTAGCAATAACATCAACTTGATTTCAACTCATGAAACTCATGCAGTTTCACTGCATTTTTTTGTTTATTTGAATCTCCCAGTCATCCTTCCACACTGAGATGCTACTGTCACAATTGTTTGCACACATCTCTGCTTGTCTTTTAAACTGTAGAGCTCTATCACAGACATTTGGGAAATATCTCCTCTTTTCCCCACAGGGTAGAAATATATATCAGCACCCACTCCGTGTGCAGTAAATGATTGTGAGACTCACTGTGAGCTGTAAACAGATGGCAAAACTGATCAGTGTACAATAGAAATGTGGCATCCTGTGCTGAAGCCCAAAGAGATTTCAGCCAAGGACTCTGAATGCTTGCCAAAGGAAGAGACTGAGCACATTGTGAAGACTCCAGGTCTCGCGTCGGATGGGCACTCACATCTTCCTCCTGTCTATACACAGGACCACAAACAGGTGGCATGGATGCTGCAGTTGCCTGGCTGATATTTACGGCTACTGAGAAGAAATGCAGCATGTCAGCTGTGCTCTTCTGAATTGCTTCAGCAGATTCACAACAGTGATTTTTATTACCTGTCAGATGTTCCCGTCAAAAGTACACTTATCCGAGTCTGATGTCAATATTAAGATCAGTTTGTTAACTCACTTTTAGCTTTCCCACAGGACTAAAAAGTACTTGATAAATAAAACCTACAACAGAAAAAAAATATAAGTCCTACCTCTACTACTGCTTTGGCATCCAGTCTAAAGTTGAAATCTCCAAAGACAAAATATGAAACTTTCTCAAACCGCTGATCTATAATTCTGGAAAAAAACAAAACAAGATAAACCTGTCATTCAGCTTCACATATATGCAAGCATGTACAAATACACATATCTTATCTTCTAAGCACAATATCAGAAATAATTATTGGAATAATCAAAGCTACCTATTTATATTGGAACAATACATCAACCATGGTTTTGGGCTGATTTTCTTTGCTTAGGCAAATCTGCCTTCAACATCAGTAAAATAATGCATTTGATTTCCCCTGTCTGGCTGAAACAGCTATTTGGAGGAAAGCAAGTTTGCAGCAATTAGCACAAATAATGCAGAACTGGCATTTGGGCATCACAGAAATCTTGAGGGCATCATGGAGGTACTCCACACCTTTGAAAGTTTAAATATATGGCTTTGGGCTAGGTAGCTAGATTTGGGAACTCCAAATGAGTGATGAGTTCAGAATCCATCTACCTTTAAGTTTACTTTTCTGTAAGACTGATCGTAATGTTCACCAGCATTTGTTAGTACTTTCAAAGAAGTATATAAAAAGTGACATGTTAGGGCTAAACATTAATCATCAGAGCTGACAGAGGCTGATCTATGAGTTTTTTTCTGGCTCAGTTATAGTTCTCTGAAAGACAGTTCTCTTTCAAAGCAAGATTTTTACTGAGGCTGTAACTAACACCTAAAGGAGATCTTTCCAGATGTAAAGACTGACATTTTTCTCAAGCTCAGTACTAAACATGGAGGAAAGGCATTGCTTCAAATCTTGTATTATTCAAAATTGTTATTTTATAGTTAACTTATCTGTAATTAACAACAACTGTCTGATACTGCTAACAACGTACAATTCTACATGTTTGCAGAGATCTTGGCATGTGGAAACCCACTGACTTATGCCTAATTTCGAAACCAGAATCAAAACAATTAATTTCCTATTCATAATTGAAGAAGGTATGAAAAACCTGAAATGTGACCGCTACAGCTACAAAGAATATACACAGAGAAAAGTGCACAAAAATTTGCAACTGTATACTAGTTGTACAATGTATAATAAGGAACAAATGCAAGGCAATACACTGTGTACATTCTGGGAATATATAAATATATAAGCGTTACAGTGCCAGAAACCCCAGCTGAGCCAGAGGCAGGGACTCATGCAGACAAGCAACAGCTTCTGAAGTAGTGCACGGTAAGTAGGCTTCCTGGAACAAAACTGCCCAGAAAGGAGGCATTCATTTCAAATGGCTTTAAAAGTTTTAATATATTACGTCCATTCAGACTTTCACAAGCTATAAAGAGAGATACAATGTTGGATTTACAGTGAGATACAACTTCTCCTCTTAAAAACATCTTACAAGTTTTAGTCAACAGTAATCTATTATGTAAGGAATATTATTTTATTGAAAAATGAATGTGCATTGGACCTAAGGTAGTGATCATTTGAAGCAAAATCTCTTATAAAGACTTATCCTTTTCTGGTATGAAAATCTCCAAATCCTCCATTCAGCTGACAAATTATTGCAGGCACTGCTAATAAATACTATCTACTGTCAGCTCCCAGCAAGCACTCAGAAAAACCTGTCACTCTTGACCTGTACATAACATTAGTTTGATTAGTGCCCTCTTGGCACATTAAAGGAAAATGAGAACTTAAAAGTTAAACCATTTACATTACCACAATTTGATAACACCATCATTGCAAAATCTGATATGCAACTTATTCATAAGAAAAAGCGATTTTGCTTTGCCAACCTTCCTGATTCATATCTTAGTTTTGGCTTCGCTCATTGCCATTTACTGCTGACAAAGAAATGACAGATGTTGCAGGAATGACATCAAGGTCTAGAGAAGGCCTCTTAAAACAAATTGATATTATGAGAATGATGCCTGTGATTGTATTATGCAAAGATGAATTTTCCAAATAAACAGACTGTTCCAAAAATAGCCAGTTAAAATGTCTCCAAACCGATGAACAAAGCAGCTGATTAGTCTGCTTCTGATCGATTAATTAAAATTCAGTCATTTCATAGTATTGCACATTACCTGATTTAAGCATGATTTGCATACAAATCAATCCCAGCTTTAAAACTGATCATTTTAACCAGTTGTTCCCCTTGTAGTTTGTCTTGTTGGCCCTTTGAGAGCAGGTGTATTGTGACAGACTGAAGTAAAATAGTCCATGCGGTACTTCTCAAGAATGATGCTTTAAGTGGTTTCTGACAAATCTTCTTTGCACAGGTAGTGAAATTTAGGTGTACAGTAAAATTACCAACGGCAGTACAGCAAGAGATTCACACATCTATGTTCTTATTAAATGGTCTGGGACACTCAACAATAAAATATGCTTTAAATCACTCAACTTAATATGTGTATGTAACCTACTGTCCTTGCCATTGGAACTTATTATTAGTTCAAGAGTTACCAAATCTTAGAATTATTTCAGCAGTTTGGTACTTTGATGGCTCCATTTTGAAGTACTTACTGGTGCCTACAACTGCACTGAATAATGACACAAGAACTAATCTTCTTGATTGTGCTTTTAGAATCAGAATCCAAGTTAGCAAAGGAGATGGCAATAAAGAAGAGTACAGTAATATTTTCTCCCCTCTGGAACACGCAGGAAAAACATCCGGCACTGGAGGGCTCAGATGGAAATCGAGCACTGCAAAGCACTGTGAATTTTGCCTGGACCGAGGACACATGGTGAGGATGTTAGTACTGGAGCAAGAGCTAAACAGAAGCACTCCATTCCTCCTGTTTCCATGTTCTAAGTCACAAATGCATGCAGTTCATCACATGCAGAAGTGAGTGAGAACTCAGAAACTTTTTTTAGAAAAATGAATGCTTGCAAATGAACCAGGAAGGCTTCAAAATCTCTGTTGTTCTACTTACTATTTGTTTCCATAACAATACCATCCTTTAGCCATGTATCCAAATATAGTCATGAATCAGCCAATGGAATAATAAATCTGAATTGTACAAAGGAAGCAGCGAATCTACATCACCAATATTAACCTTATGCTTTCAGTGGGAGGATGCAGTGCCATTCCTTTTAACTTGTACATGCAGACTACCAGATTACCCTAAAGGGCTACAGCATATTTAAGGCTCTGTTCTTTCCTGTACAACTTTTCTAAAGAGCTTTTGACAAAAACAGTGATGGGTAAAAATTTCATGACTGTAAAGAAGACACAAATATTTCACTTCCATAATTCTATATGAAAGAGCACTGATGCCTTAACTAGCGGTGCAGTTTCTTGCGACCTGTGCAAGGCCACCAAGAGATGACGGGCAGTCAGGGTGTATCCAGTGCTTGGATGTATATAAAACAGAAAACTTCTCAAACAGATTACAGCCCTTCCTTTCCAGAAAGAGAAGCATTCCCTTTGAAATGGCTGGAAAAACACATTCACTCTTCTAAATTTTTGTTCTTGTCCCAGAAGGTATTGCCTATGAGAAGAGAGTGTATTTGAACTCGGAACATACCAAAGAAATATTTTTTATACTTTTGTGCATTTTGGCAATCAAAATAACAAATTCAACGTGGCAAACAAGGACCACTGGAAAAAATGTATGCTTATGGCTGGGTTTACTGAAGACTGTGAAATTTTAAACCACAAAACCATAAATGCCACAGAAGATTTTTTTAATTGCATAAGAAGTCCTTGAGAATAGTACCAGATTCTTCACACTTGGAAAACACTCATTATTTTGCCAGTTCTAAACTAATTCTGCATTTTTAGCTGGTGGTTCTACACTGGAAGCCTTCTGGACTGCTTGCGTTACTCAGTTTCTTTTCAAATTTTGTTGTATTTTGAGAAGACACACAGCACATTGCAGATAGTTTTTGAAAGAGAGTTCAACAGCTTTTTAGAGATGATACACAGTAAAAGAAGGAGACACTCTAGCAAGTGTAACTTTCAAGTACATTTACAGTCCAAGTTAGTCACATGCTTGGATGTTTGGATAAGTCAGATCCATGGTTCACAGTTTTTTTTTTTTTAAGAAGTAAACTTCATTGGTAAGGGTGCAAATTAATGCCAAACTAATAAAGCAATTTCTTTGCTGCAAAATAAGTGAACTCACTTATTAATTAATTCACTTATTAATTAATTCTTGTTTTGGTCTAACAGCTGCAAGTTGCCTCACACTGGATATCAGCAAGCCCAAAAAGAAGTTACTGTGCCTGCACTGGAGATGCACTTGCTCTGCTGTGTTGGTAAGACTTGTAGCAAACCAACCTCTGCCCATCAGTGCCTTTTAGCAGGGCAGTCCCCTACCACATTTTCCCAAAGACCTGTGACAAAAACTGATGGTTATTCTGGGTGCATTATGAGAAATCCCTGAAGCTCTCTGAGCTATGAGGCTGACTAGCTTTAGCGTGCACTAGCCTGGCCTGCCTGTATCGAAAGCTGTATCCAGTTCAGAGCAGGGGCCACTGTACCTGTGCAGCAGGCAAACCTGTAGAGAAGCCAAACAAATGCCCCAGTACAAGCAAATGCTTGGCGTTTGGTCTTGGAGCCTAGGATATGCAAAGCCAGACCTATCAGTCCGGATGGCAGTGTCAGCTAAGTGGACTGTGAAGGGTAAGTTTTTCCAAAGCCATTTAGGACATCTGGATGCCATATTCCTACCACAACTAAAACAAGTAAGAGCTAGAGGTTCCTCTTTTCCTTGATACTACTGGAAATCTGTGTCTAATTATTAATTTTAGTCTCTACACTGAACACCAAAAGGAATTGCTTAGTGCAATCCTAAAATGAAGAATTCTCTGTTATTGCAATCACTGAAATCCTTTCATAATTTATTTTAAAGTACTTATTGCAGTAGTTACAATTAAAGATATTTCACAAAATGCATCCTCTTTTATAAAAGCTATATGGTGTACTGTATGTATATTTCAAAGCATTGAAATTCAGTCAGAAAATACAAGGGCAATCAGAAACATGACCAACCTTCCCTTTCTTTCATACTTGTCCCCCTCCCATACTGCTGCAAGAAAGGAGAAGACAAGGAAGCGGCTAAATTTCAGCAATTTGGTCATGGAAAAGAGCAGCTGAACATGATTCAGTGTGACAAGAGGCACTGTGATTTGGCTAAACCATTTCTCAGGGCACTTTGTAAGGAGGATCAGCAGCATTATTCCTTTAATAGCCATGTCTAATGCAATAGCCAGCTGGGTTTTGTCCCAGACCAAGGTATCAGCATCAGGTCAGAAGGTAACATTCTGTTTACACGATTATTTCCTAAAGCACTTATCTTCTCCTCGGTGTGAAAGTTGACTTTTCTGTTTGTAAGGAGGCCTAAAGAATTGAGGGAATGGGAAAAATTAGCTACACTGAGCTGGAGCTGAATGGCATTAAGTGGGAGGTCTGAGAAAGGCTGCTGTGGTGCTCAGCAGGACACCTTATTAGCCGCGTCATCGCAGTTCATTCAGGCAAGCCATACCAGTGTCACCAGCATTCCCACACAAAGACAAAGTTCTTCACACAGTCTATAAACATGCCTCCCTGGCCAATTCATCCTAACTTGACACCACTGAAAAGAGGGGCTTGAGGTTTTTTGGTTTTTTTTTTTAAACACATCAATAACATAACAAAACAAAACAAAAAACTTGCAGCTCTGCTGACCAGGCTGAATGGAGGAGAAGGAGGGACACTGTCACGTTTCTTGGGAAGAAACAATCCAGAGGTCAAGCCATATTTTATTCAGTGAGCAAATTTTTATAATAACTAAATGTGTTTAAGCTAAACACTAGCTAATATGAGCATTTCCCTATTTTTCATACAGCTTCTGGAGTAAGAAATTATTTCTATCTTCCCACAATCTCTTTATTTTGAGGAATTAAAGGTACAAAAGCTGCTTTTACAGAGCAAATGTGACGGTCTATATAAAATATCCTTTCATAAGTAAAGGAATATGAAAATCACAACTAACTGTGCAGATAAAAGAGGACGGCTCAGGCTCGGTGCAGCAATCATTTCTTAGGCCGAACTGCTAATCTTGGTTACTGTTGACCTACGCTCCAGCTTTCAACTAAAGGTTCTGTTTTGACCTGAATCCAGTAAAACTAACACTGGCCTATGTCTCTGCATGAGATGGTAAAACCTTATCACATTTCAGCCAAGCAGCAAAGTGTTTAGGAAACACCACAGACATGGAGCCGGCAGGGCCGTGTGCACCCTTGTGGTGTGCAGCGTGGGAGGCCAGGACCCCTTTGGCTGGAGTCACCGCGAGGCTACTGGCACAGTGGCAGTGCTGCCAGGTGCACCACAGCCCCAGATGCATCCTGCAGCCAGACCTGGTACGCATAGGTTTGTAACCCATGGCCACATTTTGCAAAGGGTACACTCAACCAATGTTTTCTTGACAAGAGAGGATCTTAATGTTCAGAAAGGGGGGAAAAAAGGCATAAAGTGACTTGACCATCCCGCGAGTGGCAGCCAAGAGATAGTATGGGGGGTAGCAGGTGGCCTGTGGATAAGGAATTTACAAACACTTCCTTCTCTGTAGATCTATAACAACTCCTGCAGTGACTTCTGCTGGGAAGTCAAGGAACAACGATGGTGAAACCCATCCTCTACCACAGCCATGTTAAGGAACTGAGAATAAAGAGAATGGAAATGCTAGGTTTTGGTTTATACAAAACTAGGCACAGGATTGCTGTGCGGCCTCTCTGGTTTCTGTTGTTCCTGTCCTCGTTAATTCTTCCCTTATACGTTTTAGTCAATGAGATAAGCTTGCACACTTGCACCTCAAGAACTGCTCCACAGGGGATCCATCTCCAGCAGAGGTTTTAGGGAAAGCTTTGAAATAGGACTCTGTCATCTCTTTTGGGTATCGCCTCCCTTCTGCAGCACAGCCGCGCTTGGCTTGCACCATTCCAGATTATCAGATTTACATTCAGAGATAAATTCCAGGACCCCCACTCATCAACTCTGAATAAAAGTTACCTGGTGACTGCCTAAGTGCGCCGCAAAAGACGTGATGTAAGTCACTTCATTGGCATGCCTAAGGTGTTGTAGCACTGTCATTAAAAAGATAAAGTTTATCATATTTTTGTGCCCTGTTCTTTCTGATATAATAGCTAAAACCTATTAATAACACTGAAACACCTCAAAAGGTCAAGCAGCACACAGAAAGATGAAGGGAATTGTCAAGAAGCTTAGGCAATCATCTTAGCACTCAAGACATTTGCCAGGGCTGTTTAACTAATATGTGATGTTCACTTTTAATTTCAATATAGTGCCATTTGGACAAAAATGTTGTATTTTTTAATTAATTACAATGTCAGAAGCTATTAAGATTAAAAGAAAGACCACATCAATAATAAATACTTAATCCAAAGAAAGGATTACAAGAAGAGCAACAAAAATCAATTTTTAGAGTGGAAAATTGTGACTTTTTCCTCACTTGACTGGTATTTTCATTATATTGACAAAACCATGATCCTATCCGACACTGACATTCGCCTAATGAAATAGCAGCCATGTATAATGATGTAAGTACTTATCAATTTTGCTACAGGAAAATATAATGCTACGGCACTGGTATTGTATTACAAAGAAATGCTCTTGCTCTTCCTCTGATGTAAAAGAGAACAAGAGGAAACCAGAGAAATTGCATTTCTTTTTGAATCTTCCTTTACTTTATCATAGAATACTAAAATCCTTCCATGTAAATTCTGGAACTCTTCAATTTTGGCAACACTTGGCCATAAGCAGGCAGCAGATAACTGCGATAACTTGTATGAGACACTGCAATTCTTGCTTACTGTTCTACAGCGATACTGATCCATTAACTCATTAAAGCTGGGAAAAGCGTTGTGTGTGACAAACTTGGAAAAAATCAGAACAGAGGCACTGTGTGCTATAAACAGTTAATGAAAGGAACAGTGGCAGAATGGTTACGAAATCTTGCCAGATTTGTACCTTGCCAGACTTGTAACAAATTGCCTTCACCAGTCCAACTTCCTGCAGACAGCTGTGTGGGTACAGGGGACAGTGGAAGGTGATGGGATGTTGGCCACATCAAGCCATGGTGTGCTCTTAGTGACAGAAACCTGCACACTTCCATCGGTTTGCCTGGGGAAACAGCTGGGCTCAGAGGGGCTGTGCGTTAAAACAAACCCAACACCTCTAGAAAAGGGTAATGCAAATGACTAGAAGCACAGAAAGGCTTCACTCGCCAAGGATTAAAAAAACGCTTGACATTGAGAAAAGCAACCAGCAACAGATTTTACATATGTAATTGTTAGGTTGGACATTTATCCCTTTGAAAATCGCACTACAGTTGACTACTGAGCTCTGAGAGGGAACAAACGAGGGGTGACACACAGAAATATTTGAAGTGCTAAAGAGAAGGGAAAACTCCCTCTCTTTCAAAAGAGCACGTCAATTAAAAAAAACTAGAGCTGTCAACATTAGGTTTGAACAAAAAATTCTTTCCGATATAGAGACAGAAGGACCATTTTCTTGGTAGCAGTAAGAATGGGAATCATCTTAGCTGCATCTTAAATCCTATACTGATGGAAGAAAGATGAAGAAGCTTTCATAAAAGGTGAAGCAGCTACAGCTATTTATTTACCTGTCAGTCCATGAACAACATCTGCCAAGTCCATCTACAACTTGCAGAGACGGGAAAGCGGCTAAACCAACTGTAACTTGCCTCTGGTTATTTACCCGTTAGGGAGAGAATTTGTATCTTTCCAGGACACAGAATACAAGAGTCAAAGACAACCACCTTCTCACATAGTGATCCTACCTTCCTATGGGAGTAAAAACGTTAAAAGGTGGTTATTCCCTTAGCGCCCACATATTCAAACAGCATCAGAAAGGAACTCTTCCAACCATTTCTCTGCTTTATAACTATCAGCTCATAGCATCATCTTACAGCGAGCCTTGTAAATAAAATCACAATAGCAATTTAATTTCATTTCTCTGCAAATGAATAAAAATTGGATCAACAGCCCATATAGATTCTTCTTAATTGAATCATAGCTATCCTGGAAGATTATACGGCTGTACAATAGAAGATTTCAAAAGACACAAACCACAATGAATGCTGATGCGAGTGTCACCTTTAGCTAGACAGTAATGACTGCTTTTTAGCTAAACCCAGACTCTCCAAGGAACAAACTACAGTAAGAAGAGAAATATAACTCCACAAGAACGCAATGTACTCTGCACATTCTCACATAAAGTCATTTTCATAGCAAAATCAAACAGGCAGCTGGTTATTTGCAGTCATTTCTTTTTTAAGAGGCATTCTCTCTTTACTTCAACTGTCTCTGTTTAATTACAAAAATTCTCCTGGGAGCGGCATTTCTTTACACTACATCCAATCTAGTTGGTAGTTACATCAGTTACATTCTACTAGAAAGACACAGTAGCCAACTGAGGCGGTTCCAGGAGAACCTATGATGGAGTAAAACCCGTCTGAAAGATGAGCTGGAGACTCAGAGTGCCGCCAAAAGCATCCCCAGCTCACCAGCAGACCTAGCAATCCTTCCTGTGATCCCCATCACAGGACAGGGAGTTCACTATTGTGAAAATAACTGTCAAAAATCCCTCTGGGAAACCTCAGAGCTTTTCTTTCCAGCATTTCCTCTGGAAAAGCCACAATTCTGTTCACATTAGGCAGACAAAGTGAAGAGTGACTTAGTGTATCCCCACTGGGTTTTTTCAAGTGACACCTTTTGGCGTGACACTGACAAATTCTAACAACTTCTGGATTTTGGATTGCTGATTCTCCATCAGATCGTTGCTTCCAAACTTTCTTTTGTTTATACAGATTTCTTTTTATCATGAGAGAAAAAGCAATCTTTAATTTACCTCTTGAATAACAAATGCTGCTGATTTATTTATAACCTGTTCAGTTATTAATTAATAAAATAAAAAAGAGCCTCCCAAACGCTGAAAATAATAGAACAAGGGTAAAATTACAGACTAAGTCTAGCAGAAATCATAATTCACTTATTATGGAGATGCATTTATTGTTTCCTTAAAATTATAATTATGTCTATTTTTCATTACAATACATACAAGTAGAAAACTAAAATATGCTAAAAATAGAAACTAAACAATGTTCAAATTTTGTTTTTGTAAACAGGAAGGACATATTAGTTTAATTTTTGACAACTGCATCAAACACGCAAAAGCTCAAGCCAGCAGGAAACCAAGAAGGCAGGAAAAAGTGTCTTTGACTGTATCTGACAGGTCGAAAGTAACAAGACAATTTTGCTGGATTTACTCTTTAAAGAGCATATTATACAAACACACTAATTTTGAGAGCACTTAACCTTAGTTTAAAGGTGGGGGGGATGACTGAATATTAATGAGATGAGCCTCAGGGTGTTTAATGAAAAGCTGTCTTTTTGAATGTGATCTAGGGTTTTAAACCTTTGTTAGAAAACATTTGGAAGGAAGGTTTATTTGCCCTGGGAGTGCATTTTATCTGAATACACAGAAATTTTACCAAATGTTTGAAGACACAAGATTAAAGAGAGTTTTTAGTTGATGTTAAAATCACTGTTGCAAAAAATAAACAAAATTAAAAGAAATCCAACTTCCCCCTCTGCCCCTCCCCGCAAGTGAGTTACTCCTCGGATCTTCTGAAATGACCCAGATCTTTAGAGTGAAGTTTGCCTTTGCCTAGAAACTAAGTGGCTTTTCTTTTGCTCATTCAGCTGCTAGTTCTGGGAAAAGCCCAAAGAGAAACATTTAGATTGGAGGGGTCTTTGAGAAGATGTGACAGTTGACTGATGAGCATCCATAAAATGACAAAGAATAGTTGTGTGGAGCCGGTGCATCACATCGCCTCTCCCTGGGAAACTAATTGCTCTGAATTGTTAATAGTAACATTATTTTTCTGGCAATCATTTCTTTTGAATACCCAAAATGAGCATGAAACAGCTCCTTTGACCGGACATAAAAGTTAAATGTCCCAATGTTGATCAAATTAACTTCAGCTATGTGACAATGGACTATATTTGTGAGAAAATAATGAAGGGCACAAAGGGGAGCTTTATGCCAAGATTTCACAGTTGTAATGTAAAAATGTTTCTGTTGAACTAGGCCAGGGAACATTTCAATAGGAAAACAGAAGAGCACTGTCACTTTCTTTAAAAAAAACACATTCATTTTATGGATCTGAATGCTCCAGATAATTTCAGGAAGTTTAAATGGCTGGCACACCAAGAACCACAGTATCAAGCGCACATCTCACGTCTCTGTCCTTCACAAACTCTCTTCCAAGACTTTTAAAGGACCCTATCTTACCGCTTCTACTCAATCCCTAGCCAGACTATTAAATCCAATCGACATTCTTCCCCATCAAGGGTCTAAAGGACATAACTAATATGTCAAAATGATTAATTAATGATACATACACAAGCATTAATTACAGCAGATGTATGAAAGACTGAACTAAAATATAAGCTGTATCTCTTACTTTCATTTAGCTCAAACCCTCCGACTTCAGAAAATACAAAAGTGCAAGTATTCGACAAACAGGGCTAATTGTACATGGGAATTACCCAAATCGGGTCTGGAAGAATTACCCTCCACCCCCACCCTCCCCATCCCCCCAAAAAATATAACGCTGGTGTTCTTATTCTCATTTATAAAGCAAATTCAGTTTTGACTGTATCTCTGTCTACTTGTAACAACTCAACTGACTTCTACAACTTTAGTTTCGGTTTACAGTAGCGCTGACAAAGACTCATTACACACGCCAATTTTCTACATCTAGACTGTATATGTACCTGTAAATATACAACCAAATTTTTGCTTAACAGCAGTGTAATTTCAACTCTCAGTCCTTAAAGAGTCTAACACCACATTTTCTTCTCACTTGCTAAATGGGAAATGCTAAAGCCAATGTGGCTCACCACGTACTAAACAGCTGTCTTTAAAAACATTCTCTTTGCTATATAATTAATTTTTAAACATTATTAAAGCTACATCACTTCATAACTCCCTTGTAAGGTTAAACCTTTCCACTCCAAAACCATGTTACCATGATTATTAATAGATTCCCCCCAGGCGAAAACTTTAGCGGCAACTTTAAATCATTCACTTGACATTTTTTTCCTTTGTTTTTTTCCCCCTTGAATCCCTCCTCAGTAATTTAGAGATGTTGAGCAGCTTCGTGCCTATGTGTTAAAATCTTGTAGTTAAAATAATTTTGGGAAACCAACTTTCCTGGACTTTAACAGTTGAACTAATTCATTTGAGCTTTATTTGCAAATGCTTTTCTGTATTTCAAACTCCTGTGATAGCTTTTACCTAAGATGAAAAGGCTGTACTTAATTCATGTTTATGAAGATGCAGGGTGAACAAGAACTGGGCTTTCACTTACTCCCACAGTGACCTAAATCAACTGTGAGAAGGTGTTTCTGTTTCATTCAGTGAAGGTTTAGCTCATTAAACTGTTTTCCTTCTCAGTATTGTTCTGTGGGTTTGAACTGCATTGCTGTTAAATGCTCTTTAGCAGTTTAAAGGCTTTAAAGGAAAAGACTTATCAGTCTCTGTTTTTAACAGCACTAAATCTGCATTATTAGTTCATGCAGATAAGGGGATTTAAAAGCTCAGCTTGAAACCTCTCTCTTCTGTATTTATCTGACACTGCATAGTTCCAGTAGCTCAGCTGGAAATGTAGATCTATGAAGCTTTAAAGAGAGATTAAAGCCAAGAAAAGAAGTACTTTTCCCCCTATAGACGCTCTCACTTTCCCTTTTCCTACTGTCTGAAGGAGTGATGGCAGACAATGGTCAAAGATGGTTCCCAAAACCCTCTGAATGGGGACACTGTTGGTGGTAGCATTCATTCAAAGTGAGCTTCAGTGTATTGTCCTCCCCAATCAGCAGATCAGAATAGAGTTTGCTGGTGGCTGCCAAAAGGTTAGCAATGCCGATGAAAGGGGTTTCCCATTATTCACTGCTCTTACAGAACTCCCCTTTTGTGTGAGTCAGCCCATCATTTCACTATGGAGGTCCGGATCTGCGGCTGGCTGCTCTCTCAAAATGAACAATTCATCTGAATGCAAGCTCACAGTAGTAGTGTGCAACCTAAAATCGAAGGTTTTCTTTTCTAAGGACAGGGGAGTCGGGGCAGGTTTTGGCAGTGTCACATTTTAATGATATACCATCATGACATCTCTGACCTGCAGCTGACACTAATACTACAGTGTTATTACCTTACCCTTGCCAGGGCATCGTGGGAGGTCTAAAGCCAAAATTAGCTAATGAAGCACACTGTATGCTCTAAACAAGTGTGAAATACATAATGCGAAAGGTTTATACAGGTTTGCTAAAATTCCGTCATGTAAAGCATAAAAAAATGAGAGGAAATCAATGGAACCAAGAAAACATGAAATAAAACCAGGCTTTTCCTACACTACTCGGTGTAACAGAACTCAGAAATCTGTGTCTCAAATTGCACTAAGAACAAATCGTACTCTTACTGTGCCTCTGTCCCCTATATAAGGGATTTTTTTATAAACCATTGCATGCTACCTATTTGCAAATGTTCCAAGTGCCTCCAGTGGTTTTTGATGTTTTGAACAGGTTTTTACAAGTGATACAAGAGAAGACACACTGGATTTTTCTTCTTCACTCTTGTATCACCCCCAAATGTTAAAATAAATGCCTGTTTTGGAGAAATTCCTACCTAGCCCTCTGCTGGGGTGCACAGGAAAAGCACTTCTTTTTACACACTGGAAAAAGCAGTTTCTTTTGCTAAAGTACCTGCCTTGATTTAAATAAGAAAAAACTTACAGAAAGAAATAAAACTTTGGATAGAATGTGACTGAAAATGCACTTTACAGAACCTTTTTCAGTGAAAACCTACATCGGACAAAACTGCACATGCACAGGTATTTTTCAACATATAACTTAATGTGGTTCAGGAGCGTCTTTAACTTCCAGGTTGCTGGCAGAGAGAGTCATGACAGCAAACAGTCAGTTGGCAGTGGGGAATCCCTCAGCGCATTTCCATACAGAGGGAAGGCTGCAAGCAAACGCCAGAAGGAAGAGACACGTGGAACCTGCCCTTCCTCTCAGCCTCCTTGACTATGGTCTCCGCCACGCTGCGCAACGACTCCGCATGAGGACCTGGTGCTCCACTAACTGCAATGCGCTAACCTCATCGCTGACACGGCACCCACCACTGGTCTGTGTGGGGCGGAGGGGCAGGGCTCTGCACCTGCTGGTTGGGCTGGGCCGGGCCTCTCCATGCCACAGCACTCCATGTCCCAAAGCAAGACCAGCAAGGAGACCCTTGCTCAGGCTTTGCTCTGGGAAGGGTGGCAGCAGTCCATGCTCATCTGGGTTCTTGCTGCAGAGAGCTCTCCGAGCCTGGCACATGCTGGCACCTGTGGCACTGGTGCCAGAGGCAGCTGCACACTGCCATGGGCTGCCAGACACCAGGGATCAGGGTGAGAAAATGGTATATAAAGCACTCTGCTTTTATTTTTTTGAGCCTAAGCAGTTTATTAGAAGCACCAAAGATCACAGTGTATGCCATGGCTGCTTTGAAGAGACATTTCAAAGCTCTATTTCTCAGGCAAACGTGAAGTCAAAGCAGCACCTCCTAAGAGAAACACTGGTTTACTTTGCCAATACGCATATGCCCATGCAGAAATAATTCTTCCTTACTCAAGAAAAAGCTGCCATTTTTCCTGACTTTATAACTCCTAATTAGTACAGCTGTAAATTGTTGAGTATTTTGGGGGCTGTCCTCTGTATTGCTCCACTCATCAAGTGAACCAACTCTGTAATGCCTTTATAACTATGATGTTTTTAACAACAGTGATGACTGCACACAAACACTGTGTTGCTGCTTGAAAAAGATCAGCTGCCTACTGCACGCAGCTAGTATTGAGATTACAACACTACAGGGTTTAATGCTGAGAGGTTGGAGATCCTGACTTAGGAGGAGAAGTTGAAAAAGCTTTATTTTTTCAGTTCACAGAAAAGACGGTTAAGAGAGGATTTTGTTATGGGCTTTATCTATTTGGTAGTCACAGAAAAAACAGAGCCAGCCTTTTGGCAGCAATGCACACCAAAAAATCAGAGGCAATGGACGAAAACTGCTTTAAGGGAAATCTAACTAGGTACCAGAGAGAAAAAGTTCTGCAATGAAGGTAGTCAAACACAGTAGTGGGTGGCCCAGAGAAGCTGCACATCACCGTGCATGCAGCTTTTAAAGGCTCAGCTGGATAAGCCTTGAACAACCTGATCTGATGCTGAAGTCAGCTCTGGTCCGGACAGACAGATAACAAGAGACTCCCAGAGGCCCCTTCCAACCAGAATTATTCCATTATTCTGTAAATGAAAACATACTTGAACGGCAGCTTTATTAAACTCCACGTAGACTAAAAAGAAGCTAATCTAAACAACAGATTTAAAAACCAAAACTTCTTTCTGCTCTACAAGTTCTAGTGACTTCAGAGAGATTCTCCAATCTGAGCAATTTAGCTTTAAAGAATAAGTGTTATAAACGGACTGGTAATTGACACTGTCAAGAAAACTCTAATATAAGAAGTGACAATTTTCAGTTCACAGAATAAAAATCTCTACATTTCTGTGTGTGCCTTTTGCAACACCTTTTATGCACTGCTTATGAACACAGAAGATTGAAAGAGGCTAGTAAATGCTAATACATACCTATCAAGTACATAGCCAAGAGCCTTATGCCGTATTCCTGAGTAAACCGATGGGCTTGTTTCCCAAGCAATTAAATTGGAAGCATCATGGAAAAGATGAATGTTTACCAAGTCAAAGGCACTATGATAAAAAGGAAAAAATTAAAATGATTCAGGATAAAAGAAAATAACATTTGTTGTATCAGCAAAACATTCGACATAATAACACTTACTGTATTGTCTCCTACGTTACCTTAATATTTACTCATATAGACTGCAAATTAACCTATCATCATCAGAAAATTGTGAAAGACTATCATCAAACTTATGACAATTCATCCACAGGTAAGACTGCACCTAAACTTTTGCTTAAAACATGCATAATATGAAAATGAAAAGCTATTCGTCAGTTACAATTCACAGATATCAAGCAGTACCCTCTCATTTTTTTAGAACAAAACTGAACGTGTAAAGAAACAACTTCAAGCTGATAAAGCTGTAGCTAAATATCTAGTAGAACTGTGGCTTTGCAATAAACAAAATGAAAAGCCATTGACAGGAGAGCTTTAAGATCATCAAGTCCAACCGTAAGCCTAACACTGACAAGTTCACCACTAAACAGTTTAGTGGTAGAATTAGCAGTGTTAGGTTTATGGTTGGACCCTATGGTCTCAGAGGCCTTTTCCAACCTAAACAATCTTAGGATTCTGTAACCCGTGTCCCTAAGCACCACATATTTCCTTTTGTCCTCTCACTTGTTTTGTGGGAGAAGACACCTATGCCTCCTTGCTACAGCCTCCTTTCAGTTGTAGAGTGTGATCAGGCTCTCCCTCAGCCTTGTCTCCAGGGTAAACAGCTCCAATTTCCTTAGCTGCTCCTAATAACGCTTGGTTGAGGAGCTGGCCTCAGAACATCAGTAAAATTAGTAACATTTCATAGCTTTGCTTCCTAACCTGAAAGTTTGAACTCATCCTTTGCTCCTTGGCAGTGAGGCAGGGAGTCAGACAGTGGACCGTTCAACTGGCTGCAGGCTGGCTCAGCCAAAACCCCATTGCATTGGCATTCCCTAGAAGGAAATAACCCCAAGGGGTAAATGCTGTCTCGGCTTTAGGAGATCTGCCCTCCAGAAGAAGCATGCAGGAGTTGAGGACTGCTGTTACAGCCCCAGTGTTCACCTTGTGGCATGGCCAAAGACTGAAAGAAGAGATCTCTGAAAATAATCATATTGTTTATAGGGAAAAATCTATGTATTATGGTTTGCTCGAAGACAAGAAGAATCAGGGGTATCCTGGAAGATCCTTCTTAAACAACTTCAAACCCCTGTGAAATAGAAACACCTTCTTTGTCCCCCTGCATAAAAGCTAAATGATGGAATCACAGATTGGTTTGGGTTGGACGGGACCTTAAAGATCATCCAGTTCCACCTTCCCCAGCCATGGGCAGCGACACCTCCCACCAGATCAGGTTGTTCAAAGCTTCATCCAATCTGACCTTGAACACCTCTGGGAATGGGACACCCACAACTTATCTGGGCAATCTGTGCCAGTGTTTCACCAACCTCATTGTAAAGAATTCCCTCCTTGTGTCCAACCTAAAACTACCTTCTTTCAGTTCAAACCATTGCCCCTTGTCCTGTCACTACGAGCCTTTGCAAAAGTCTTTCTCTGTCTTTCTTGTAAGACCCTGTTCCATACTGAAAGGCTGAAAATGAGGTCTCCTTGGAGCATTCCCTTCTCCAGACTGAACAACTCCAACTCTCTCAGCCTGTCCTCATAGGCTGTCTTCTCACCCTCCTCTAGACCTGCTCTAACAGGTCCATGACTTCCTATGATGTCTGTGTTCACCCCATTTCCCCATGCCTACATTATGACAGCTATTTATAACTACATCCTAACCAGTGTTAGTGCACGAGATCCTTGTCAGCCGAACTGAAATTTCCTATCAGCCTGGATAACACTTGGCTGATTATGGGTGGTAACAGTATTTTTAACAATAACAATACCAGCCTTACAATGTACCTGTATGCTACTATATTCCTGTACTTTAAATCACTTTACACAATCCCAGTTTTCACTGTGGCAGAGGAATTCCCTTCACAAAGAGAGAATTTTCTGTTATAAACACACCTTGACAGAGGAATCTCCTATAGACACTTACGTTAATCACACACAAGGTGTCACTTCTAGCAGGCTTTATACTTGTTGTGTTTGTGGCTTTTTAAGTCCTTAAGACCTGGCCTGTATTTTTAAATACTCACTGCTTTGCTATTCAGCTCTTTGAGTGACAGGACATGGTGAGTCATAGTGAAACCAGAAAACTTGGAATATTCTTTTTACACAGATAGAGCAACATCACCACTGCACCATCTCCCTAACAAAAACCCCTCAAATCAACCAATGTATGCAGGAATTCCTGTATACTGCACCGAGGGACTGCAGTGTCTCCTATGAACCCCAAAAGGGATACTTAAGGGACAGCAATGACAACGTTATGTTTTGGAAAGGATGTCCCTCCAGCTTCTGCAGAAAGTGATGTGTCTCATTAGCTCCTACATACATACTATTGCTATGTGCTAAAAAAGCTGTTGCATTTGTCTTTGAGAGCACAATTTTGGTTAGTGTTTCAAAAGTACATTTTGGGTAGATTCCATGAACAGTAATAATAATTATTATGCGAACAGTGGACTGACAAGGGTAAAGAATTTCCTGGGTTTAATTGAATAGATTTCTTTAAACTTTTTTTAAACTATGAAGATTCAGATATTACCTATCAGAGCGGAGAAGTCTGTCCTAGAGGAATGCTATAAGAAATAAGGNTAGTGGTAGAATTAGCAGTGTTAGGTTTACGGTTGGACCCTATGGTCTCAGAGGCCTTTTCCAACCTAAACAATCTTAGGATTCTGTAACCCGTGTCCCTAAGCACCACATATTTCCTTTTGTCCTCTCACTTGTTTTGTGGGAGAAGACACCTATGCCTCCTTGCTACAGCCTCCTTTCAGTTGTAGAGTGTGATCAGGCTCTCCCTCAGCCTTGTCTCCAGGGTAAACAGCTCCAATTTCCTTAGCTGCTCCTAATAACGCTTGGTTGAGGAGCTGGCCTCAGAACATCAGTAAAATTAGTAACATTTCATAGCTTTGCTTCCTAACCTGAAAGTTTGAACTCATCCTTTGCTCCTTGGCAGTGAGGCAGGGAGTCAGACAGTGGACCGTTCAACTGGCTGCAGGCTGGCTCAGCCAAAACCCCATTGCATTGGCATTCCCTAGAAGGAAATAACCCCAAGGGGTAAATGCTGTCTCGGCTTTAGGAGATCTGCCCTCCAGAAGAAGCATGCAGGAGTTGAGGACTGCTGTTACAGCCCCAGTGTTCACCTTGTGGCATGGCCAAAGACTGAAAGAAGAGATCTCTGAAAATAATCATATTGTTTATAGGGAAAAATCTATGTATTATGGTTTGCTCGAAGACAAGAAGAATCAGGGGTATCCTGGAAGATCCTTCTTAAACAACTTCAAACCCCTGTGAAATAGAAACACCTTCTTTGTCCCCCTGCATAAAAGCTAAATGATGGAATCACAGATTGGTTTGGGTTGGACGGGACCTTAAAGATCATCCAGTTCCACCTTCCCCAGCCATGGGCAACGACACCTCCCACCAGATCAGGTTGTTCAAAGCTTCATCCAATCTGACCTTGAACACCTCTGGGAATGGGACACCCACAACTTATCTGGGCAATCTGTGCCAGTGTTTCACCAACCTCATTGTAAAGAATTCCCTCCTTGTGTCCAACCTAAAACTACCTTCTTTCAGTTCAAACCATTGCCCCTTGTCCTGTCACTACGAGCCTTTGCAAAAGTCTTTCTCTGTCTTTCTTGTAAGACCCTGTTCCATACTGAAAGGCTGAAAATGAGGTCTCCTTGGAGCATTCCCTTCTCCAGACTGAACAACTCCAACTCTCTCAGCCTGTCCTCATAGGCTGTCTTCTCACCCTCCTCTAGACCTGCTCTAACAGGTCCATGACTTCCTATGATGTCTGTGTTCACCCCATTTCCCCATGCCTACATTATGACAGCTATTTATAACTACATCCTAACCAGTGTTAGTGCACGAGATCCTTGTCAGCCGAACTGAAATTTCCTATCAGCCTGGATAACACTTGGCTGATTATGGGTGGTAACAGTATTTTTAACAATAACAATACCAGCCTTACAATGTACCTGTATGCTACTATATTCCTGTACTTTAAATCACTTTACACAATCCCAGTTTTCACTGTGGCAGAGGAATTCCCTTCACAAAGAGAGAATTTTCTGTTATAAACACACCTTGACAGAGGAATCTCCTATAGACACTTACGTTAATCACACACAAGGTGTCACTTCTAGCAGGCTTTATACTTGTTGTGTTTGTGGCTTTTTAAGTCCTTAAGACCTGGCCTGTATTTTTAAATACTCACTGCTTTGCTATTCAGCTCTTTGAGTGACAGGACATGGTGAGTCATAGTGAAACCAGAAAACTTGGAATATTCTTTTTACACAGATAGAGCAACATCACCACTGCACCATCTCCCTAACAAAAACCCCTCAAATCAACCAATGTATGCAGGAATTCCTGTATACTGCACCGAGGGACTGCAGTGTCTCCTATGAACCCCAAAAGGGATACTTAAGGGACAGCAATGACAACGTTATGTTTTGGAAAGGATGTCCCTCCAGCTTCTGCAGAAAGTGATGTGTCTCATTAGCTCCTACATACATACTATTGCTATGTGCTAAAAAAGCTGTTGCATTTGTCTTTGAGAGCACAATTTTGGTTAGTGTTTCAAAAGTACATTTTGGGTAGATTCCATGAACAGTAATAATAATTATTATGCGAACAGTGGACTGACAAGGGTAAAGAATTTCCTGGGTTTAATTGAATAGATTTCTTTAAACTTTTTTTAAACTATGAAGATTCAGATATTACCTATCAGAGCGGAGAAGTCTGTCCTAGAGGAATGCTATAAGAAATAAGGNCCCTTCTCCAGACTGAACAACTCCAACTCTCTCAGCCTGTCCTCATAGGCTGTCTTCTCACCCTCCTCTAGACCTGCTCTAACAGGTCCATGACTTCCTATGATGTCTGTGTTCACCCCATTTCCCCATGCCTACATTATGACAGCTATTTATAACTACATCCTAACCAGTGTTAGTGCACGAGATCCTTGTCAGCCGAACTGAAATTTCCTATCAGCCTGGATAACACTTGGCTGATTATGGGTGGTAACAGTATTTTTAACAATAACAATACCAGCCTTACAATGTACCTGTATGCTACTATATTCCTGTACTTTAAATCACTTTACACAATCCCAGTTTTCACTGTGGCAGAGGAATTCCCTTCACAAAGAGAGAATTTTCTGTTATAAACACACCTTGACAGAGGAATCTCCTATAGACACTTACGTTAATCACACACAAGGTGTCACTTCTAGCAGGCTTTATACTTGTTGTGTTTGTGGCTTTTTAAGTCCTTAAGACCTGGCCTGTATTTTTAAATACTCACTGCTTTGCTATTCAGCTCTTTGAGTGACAGGACATGGTGAGTCATAGTGAAACCAGAAAACTTGGAATATTCTTTTTACACAGATAGAGCAACATCACCACTGCACCATCTCCCTAACAAAAACCCCTCAAATCAACCAATGTATGCAGGAATTCCTGTATACTGCACCGAGGGACTGCAGTGTCTCCTATGAACCCCAAAAGGGATACTTAAGGGACAGCAATGACAACGTTATGTTTTGGAAAGGATGTCCCTCCAGCTTCTGCAGAAAGTGATGTGTCTCATTAGCTCCTACATACATACTATTGCTATGTGCTAAAAAAGCTGTTGCATTTGTCTTTGAGAGCACAATTTTGGTTAGTGTTTCAAAAGTACATTTTGGGTAGATTCCATGAACAGTAATAATAATTATTATGCGAACAGTGGACTGACAAGGGTAAAGAATTTCCTGGGTTTAATTGAATAGATTTCTTTAAACTTTTTTTAAACTATGAAGATTCAGATATTACCTATCAGAGCGGAGAAGTCTGTCCTAGAGGAATGCTATAAGAAATAAGGCTATTTAAAATGCTTTACTCTCACATTCAGAAAAAATGCTGGCAAAATATGGTTGTAGCTGATCCAAAGCAGCCAGTCCTTAAATGAGAAGATGTTACAGAAAGAATAGGGGCAAAATGAAACTGCCAGAGCTCTAATAAAAGTCCATTTTCACTGAGATTTTTAGGCAGGATGGGGGTCATCACACCAGACCTGTTTTAAGCTCTCTGTCCAAG
Organism: Geococcyx californianus; assembly: GCA_013389885.1. Lineage (NCBI taxonomy): Eukaryota > Metazoa > Chordata > Aves > Cuculiformes > Neomorphidae > Geococcyx > Geococcyx californianus. The sequence continues at coordinate 88,055 of VWPV01008852.1, forward strand.
TGCCTGTCCTTGGTAGCTCAGGCGTGCTCTATGGACAAAGGATCTTTGTCAGCTCCCCTTCAGAGACAGGTAGGCTCTTGGTTTTCCTGTCTGAAATCCCTTTAAACAATGCTGACGGACACAGAAACATTCCTCAGCCAAGCGCTGCTCTTACAGCCACTGTGTATTTTGTGCCAATAACCTCTTTCGGCAGCTCTCATCTTCAACAGTAGTTATAGACACATACTGATGAATTTCTGAAGGCCTCCAAAACCATGTGTTCTCTACCTTAGGATAGGCTAAATGCATAGGTGCTACTGGATAAAGCAATAAAACGCATGTCCTCATTTCTCTGCTTCACTGATGAATGCCATTTGGCTTGGACCAAAGCCTTCTATGGATGTCGTTACCTCTTTCCAGAAAAATCCCCTCAATGTACTCTTAGCGTCTTTCCTCTCCCTTGACCTTATTGCTAATGAAGGGTCCATTTAGTGACTTTCCTGTCCCCTTTGTGAGGGAAACCACAGCTCGGCCCCCGTTGTCTGACTTTGCCTGGGATTTCAGGTTTGAAAATCAGTTTTTCCTTTTATAAGAGCCAAGCATTTTGAATCTGAACAAACAGCTAAATCGTACCAAATCTGCATTACCAGCCCTGCGCACAGAGAAGGTAAAAAAAGTGCATGTAGCTAATGTAGTTCTCTTTTTTTTTTTTCTTAAAATGAAATTTCAGAGTGCCCCAAGATTCTTTAATCTTTTGTTCACACTAAAGATAAGCTATTCAAGAACAATGGATGTGAAAAATCTAGATCCACAGAGGAACTCAACTGGGGCAGCAGATTGAATCACAAAGGAGGAAAAAGGACAGTTCTTTGAAATCTTCTGGGGCCACTTTTTTGGGTATCTGGGAGCCTTCTGTTTTTGGCACGATGAAAATTCTATAACGATATTTTCCTAGGGAGGGAAAATTAATAGCTCACTTCAAGGATTCACACAGAAGTTTTAACAACAAGCGGCCTGGCTTTATTAGTATTGAACTATTAGAATTAGAAATGTATAGATCAGAAGTCATAATTATGAAAACGGCCAGAACATTGTTCATATACATAGACTGGGTTTAAACAATTAACATACCATGAACAGATACATTAAGCACTTAGATTTAATTAGGTGTATTTTCTGCTCCCTGTATTTCCCATAGTATTTCACTTCTAAGCTCAAGAAATTGTTCACAGTAGCTTGCCCCTTCAACTTTACATTAGAAACATCAAAACTTGTCAGATTACGTGGATCATAACTGCAGACTAGTCCAGACACAAAACTGCCACCATGGCTTATCCCACTACAGATTAGAAAAAGCTGTGAGCCTCCTCACTCTTACTTCTCAATATACCCTTAGGAAACACAAGCACAGTACATCATCTGATCAGAACATCCAGCTAAAGACCGCTCCTTGTAAGAACGATCCTTCCAAAATTATCAATCTGCAAGAAAACATTTCCTTTAAATATATCTCTGAAGGACATTTTTTTTCCTTGGAAAGGCATAAAAATAAATTCACGTTATTTTTTCTACAAAAAGAAATCCAAAAGGATAGGAGTGACAGAACCTGGAAAAGTCATGACATAAGAGGAAAGGCCAGATTAGCAATTGGTGCTATATACCCACTCCTGCAGAACTCTACTGCTGGAATCACATGCCATGTTATATGGATCTGGAAAAATTAACAAGAACCTACATTATCCCATAACCACCTGCCTGATTGCTGGGTCAAAAGTCTATAAAAAGAGAAAATCTGCTGTTTTTTCATTTTTCACAAACTGTTTGCTTAATCTACTAAATATGCTTATGCAAACAAACAAGAACACTGTTCAGTACTCAAAAGTCACCCTGTGACTAAAGGCTGTCTTAAAGAGTTCATAGAGAACAATCTCTTTCTTCCGAAGTCCTAGAGGTGAGAGCTGAAGGTATCTGACTCAGGTGAGACGCTGTAGGCCCTTGGCTGCATCAGGTGTGATGGGGAGCAGTAGTGGAGAACGCCTTTAGCTCCACACTGTGACTCTGGTGGTCTTGGTCACAGACACCAAACTTTTTTGATCATGCTTGATGGAGAGGTTGCTTATGACCTGAATTATCCCATGCTAATTACTCACGCATGTGAATATTAACATCCCATTTTGTCATGCATCATTACAGCTTACTGAGCATTATGTGCAAAGGAAATGTTTTGCAACCAATCTGTTCCATGAATAGACAAATGTATACATATGAATACCTATTTTGAAACAGCTGTTAACAAAACTGTACATAACATACACATCATAAGAAACAACAACTTACCAATCAGTAATACACCACCTTGTTCGAATGAAACCTTTTCTGGACCACTTGCACTGAAAAATAAGCAAATAAACATCAGTCACCTTAAACTAAAGGATTAGCACGAAGGTGAAAGGTACATATATCAAGAACTAAACAAAATAGAGTAACTGTTGTTACTCTGTTGTTACTCCATATGCTGTAACTATAAGTGCTGCACACCAACTGATGTACCTTGAAGACATATATTGTATCACTCATAAATCCTGGAATTAGTTACATCTTTGCCCCTGTGACAATTCTAAACTTACATAAAAATACATATAAATACGTATGTACACCTAAAACTTACATATAAGCCCCGGTAGTTGTTTATAGATGAAAGATAACCAATTAGGAAAGGTTTACAACTGTATTTATGCTCAGCCTAAACCAGCAAGTTCTTACTGCCTATGCACATACGTCCTGGCTTCTTCATACTTTTCCCTGAACTGTAAAGCGTCACCAGAGATTTACATCAAATTAAAATGAATGAGATCTGCTAGAAAGCTATTTCTCCTGCTGAGCCAACCCACCCAATATTTCTATAAAAGTTAAGGGGAATTTAAATAATGGTAAAACATTACATTTATCAAAGCTGCAACACCCACGAGAAAGCCACAAATCAGCTCGTGCCAATGTACGGCACTTCTGATACAGCAAAAGGATTTTTTCAGCACCACTCCTAAGCTGCTGCCATAAATTACAGCCTCCCACAAAAAGACATGATTCTGCATCCTATTTATTCACTGTTAACAATGAATGTGGGGCTAGGCTAATGTGCTCCAGTAATGAATATTGCAGCAGACAAGCCTAAATAATGACACCAATGATTTTGTAGCAAAAGACTGCAACTCCTTATTATGAATAAAACACCAGCCATAGCAGACCATCCACCCCAGTCAGGAGTGTGGCTCTCCTAAACCTCTCTGAAAGCATTGCCTTCAGAAGAGACCTGCCGGATGCTTTTATCTATCTATGAACAGACAGTCCTCACGGTATTTTGAAGTTGCAAAGACTGTTGACATAGTGAAGTGCCTCGGCAAAATCTAAATAGGCAAACTGTTTTGTAATTGCCCTTCAGATAACCGTTACCTATCTCCCACCTCTCTCCCATCTTCAGGCACCAACATGGTAACCACAATCAAGACTAATCTGACATAACATCACTTCTTTACGTGGGCCCCTTTCCCATCAGGGTTCTCTTTGCATTCAAAATATGCTTATGAAGATTTCATATTCAGGGAAGAAATCCTAACAGTTCACAACTCTGATATCCAGCTGATGGATACATTCAGAGGAGAACTGATTTCTCTGAATACTTTTTACTTTTGTTTTGGGAGATCCCAACTTCCGATCTTTTTTAGACTGTAGCTCTACCAAGAAAAACTCTGTGGTGACTGCAAATAAATACCTGCTTTATTGTAAATATTTTTTTCAACACTGAAAATAACCTCTTCTGTAGATCCAGCAGTCCCTCTGGTCAGTCAGGGAATGCCTAGCTGGAGGGCTAATAGGCCAAATCTTCCTAATAGTCTGGCTTTCATGGCTGGACTACAAATCCCATAATCCAATAAGGTCTCTTCTATTCACAGTTTCTGCGATGATCATGACAGCACAGTTACAAGCTGAGATTTAGTAAAATGTCAACATTTATTCAAAAGCAAAATAATGAGAAAAGTTAAATGCTAAAAGCATTAAAAATTGGCTTAAATCTAATCTCAATCAAAACAGGGGAGCTTTGTAATTTCATTCTTAAAAATAACCACATTGAACTTTTAATTACTGAAGACCAATACAGAGAATGTAAAATTAAATAGTCCAAGCAGATGATGTGGCCCAAGATAATGTCTTCAATCAAGCTGTCATTTTTCATTTGCTATTTTCCTCTGGCAACATACTACTTACTTCAAAAGATGCAGCATTTATAATAAGGCCAACTAGATCATGTTGCCAAGAACCATGTCCTGTTGGGTTTTGAATATCTCCAAGGGAGTGACTCTACAACTGAGGTGGGCCTCTCCTGTGTTGTTTACCTTCATGATGAAGTCTTAGCCAGATTTAGTTGGTTTTTCCTGTGCTGCAACTGATGACTGTTGCTCCTTGTCCCATTGCCACATGCCACCCAGAGGCACCAGGACCAGTCCTCACAAGGCACCAGTTGCCCACTGCAGCCAGCACTGTGGTCTCCCCCCATGTTCCTTTCCCAGCACTTCAGATAGGCTCTCTGGCTTCTCCTCACACACTCCATGCTCCAGCCCCACACGTGCTTCTGCTACACTTGCTGCAGTGTGACCATGTCTGCCTGGTACCAGGGCTCCCAAACAATACACCAGAGATGTGATGTGGCCTTGGGAAGGCCAAACAGGTGGAGGAATCCCTTCCTGGGACCTAACACATCCTGGGACACTGCTGGCCTTTTTTGCCAATGTACAGTGTTGGCTCATGTTCAGCTTGCTGTCCAACAAGCCCTGAGTCCTTTTCTGTTTTCTAGATAGTCATTTCCAGCCTGTACTGCTTTATGAGGTTACCTCATCCCAGGGACAAGGCCTGGCATCAACCTTTGCAGAACATCATAAGGTTCCTGTCAGACCATTTCTTAAGCCTGTTGAAGTCTCTCTGAACGGCAGCCCTGCCCTCCAGCATACTGACTACTTTCCCAGCTTGACATCATCTGTGAAGTTGAGTGTGTGCTCCATCCTGTTGTCCAAGCCATTAACAAAGGTGTCGAGTAATACAGACTGCAGCACCGACCTCTGAGGAACACCACCAGCAACCAGACTTCCCAGCCACCCTCCACTCCAGCTATCCAGTGCATATGTCACCAACTGGGCTTCAATGATGTTATGAGGCTACGGTGAAGGCCTTGCTAGAGTCAATGTACACAACATCCACAGCACTTCCCTTATCCAAGCAGGACATCCAGGAAGTTTTGCTCCATCATCTTCCTAGGACACAGTGGAGGCCCCCTGGGATCCTCCTTTTTGTCCTTCTCAGAAGTGGCTGTGATATATGGGTTTTTTCCCAGCCCTCAGGAACCTCTCCCTTTTAGAAAGGCAGTGAGAAGCCTTGCAATGGCATTGCCAGATCCCTTTCTCCCTTGGATGTGCCCTGCCTGCTGCCACTTTACACAATTAGTGTAAAGTTTTCTGCAACTGAAGTGCATGAGACTGAGTATCCTGTTGTGAGTCGTCATCCACTCCTTCAGCAGGTCATCCTGCAGGACTTCCCTCCTATTTTGTCACTGGCAACGTCACCAAACAAGCAACGCTGGTATAAAGTACACCCAGCCCTCAGCTCTGCTGCATTATTCTGTTCCATGGAAGCCTATGCTCATACAAACCAATTAAAAGGTATCTGGAATGCAGTTTGTATTTCATGATATGGCAAAATACAGGAATTTCTTAAAGTAGCTTTGTGTTACCTCACACAAACAGTGCAAATACTGGGTTTAAGGGTAGTAGTAGGTATTAGAGGCTATTTTGCTAAATATTACTTTAACAAGTGTAACTGGAATCCTGACACCTATCACAAGTCCTTGAAGAATATAAACAGAAAAATCACAATTTGAAAACCTGTAGTTACATTCCATCAGCCTTTTCTTTGTGAATAGAGTCTCTCAGGAGAACATGCTGACCTTTCAAAACCCCCTAGAAACACCACCTACATAAATAACCCTCTGCTACATCGGGTAAAAGGACCTCCAGACAACATTAACATGAAGAGAGAGGTTATAGAGGGCTAATGTCAAAAAGCACTGTGAGCAATAAGTAATGCACACAAACCATGATTGATAATGACTAGCACAGAGCCTTAATTCATCTTTTCTCCATCATTTTACTGAGAGGGACCATATCAAATTAAATAGTGACCCAGCAAGGGTTTATTCAACCATACAAAGCAGGGGCACGAAGGGAAGGCATATTAAAGTGGCAATGACTGCAGTGTAATTGCAGGTTTTTAAAGGAACATTACAGTTCAAAGGAAGAGGTGAAATCTTGTACATGAAGCTGCTGAATACTGGTCAGGTTGGATGGGGCTTTGAGACACCTGATCCAGTGGAAGGTGTCCCTGTCCATGGCAGGTGAGCTGGTGTCCCTGATCTTTAAGGTCCCTTCCAACCCAAACCACTCTACGATTCTATGAATATATCTATTGGAAGACCACATTTAACTCTCTGTGCATGACGTAAGCAAGTATAAGGAAAGTGTGATAAATCACACAGTTGCTCTACTTATTTTCACATGCAGAACCACAGGGCATGCAAATCTTTATTGCTGGCAGCTTCTTCCTATACACACCACCAGTGAAGCAGCCAATGAGTAGCTACACACAATTTCTTCAATAGAAGTTATTTTAGAAAACAGACGCATAATAGCGATGCAATTTTTGAAAGAAAGATTAAGTGAAGTATTTATTTGTAATGAAGTAAGTTAAAATGATAAGCCAGCCAAAGGCCTGTGGAACCAATAGGTATGAATACACATGTGCCCCACATGTGGTGGGGCAGTGGTTTCAGGGCTCCTCTTTTCATCTGTTAAGACAACCTCAAAGGACCAAGTGGAGACATGGGAATACAGGAGAAGGGATGTGAAGTTAGAGGGGCCTGGCCCTGCCAGCAGCTGACTTCTAATTCTGCAGTCCATGTCATTGCCAAAAATAGCTAAAAATAATGGTAGGTGTTTGAAAGCACAACATGGACCACCAGCCTGTTCTCACACTTCATATCTACTGCCAGAAATATAATATTTCTTCTCCTTTACATGGCATCTCTTTTTTTCCTCCCATATTTCACTAAACTCTCCAAAGACATTTAAGTCTATAAGAATTCCTTTCTTTGGACCAGCAATATTTAGGGTTGACAGGAGTATAAACAATTGACTTAAATTTTAGTTACTTAATATATATAAATATATATATGATAGTAATTTTGTAGCTCATTTCACTTTTTCTGAGAATGCAGAGTCATTACAAAACTCATTTTATAAAACAGTCATTGAAGGTAGATAATTACAATAAAAAAGAATTATATTACTCAAGCTAATGGCAGAATGGGGGAAAACGTGATGCAGGGCTGCCAGCAGCAAGGTTACATGATTTGTCTCAAAATGACAAAATCAGAACCCTGATCTTGTAGTGTAAAGGATAAACCTAACTCAGCATTCTACCACATCCTCTTCCAATTAAGATTTACTTTAGGACTTATCTGTACACTAAAAGCCTATAATTGTTGTAGCATAGGACTTCAAAAAAAAAGCAGCAGTGGTGGATGGAAACATAGTGGTTTGTGCCTTTTACTTGGCCCAAGTAAAAGTCAGCACAGGAGACCAGGGAGGTACTTTAGTTCACACTGGAGAATGTTACTCAGCCTAGGCTGAATAAAGCAAGGACTTCTATGTTTCTACATTATAAAATGACACTTTTTAATTGTGTAATTTGTGTATTTCCCCACCTATAAATTCCCTGTCAATACTCATAACTTGATAGTTCCTCTAACTTTGATAAATAATACACTTTTAAATAATTTGTCTGTTTAACATTAAGAATGCAAAAGTTTGTAGGCATTGAACCCAATACAGCCCAGTAGCTGAACTTCTGTTTAACGTCTTGAATATAAAGATGTCATCCTTCACCTTAGTTATACACTACAGCTGAACAGCATATTTTGGACCACTGATGTATTTCCAAATACATATTTTGAGAAAAGAAACTTTTGGAAAAAGAATTTAAAGAACTAGAGTTTTGGAAGGAATGAAGAGAAAGTTGTTTCTTATAGCAGATTTCAAAGTGACAATCTTTATTTTGACTTTAACAGATAGTCACTAGCTGATCCACAATCAGCCAGCATAAAACCAGGAAGAGATGATATAGATCATCTGTACACTCTCAGAGAGGTATCTACATTTTAAAATAGGAAAAAAAATTCCTACTTCATGTCCCAGAAAAGGGATACCACATCTTTCACCTTACAGTATTAAGTCTCTTCACAGATCCTCTGTTAATAGGATTCCTTTAGCCAGCAGATGGATTGTGAATACAGGCAGTTTCATCTACTAAAAGACAACATAAATCATCATTGAGAAAGGAGAGACTGCAGTAAGGTTATCACCATACAGCCTTCTCCATGAAAGGTTTGCATTAAAGCATTAGTGAAATTAATTCATCTTTCATAAGAGCTTTGAGCAGTATCTGTGATCTATGATAACAACCAATTTCTCACTATGGGAAAAAAAAATTACTCAGGCCTGATAGACTACACAAATCTGCTTTTTTTTAAATGGCCTAACATTATCTGGAGTGTTGCTCCCAGAGGCATCATTTGAGTCTTACGCCTAGCCAAGAGGACTCATAAATCAACACAAAAAGTTTTGTTAGTTTTATATGCAGTGGGCTGTAATTATTTTGAATTGGATTATGCCTCAATCATTGTAATTACTTTTAGATCATCCTTAAGCAGCAGTAATAAAATGAAAAGAAATCAGTCTTAAACCATTTCTCACACAAAATATTGTAAATGTGATATGAGATGTCTGGTTAAAACACACAAGAGTGTGTAAATGCAATGTTTGGACAGATACGCTGCTCATGCATTCTGCTGTGTCAACTCACATTTTCAAAATACACATTATTTTGTGGTCTTTCAATTAGCATCATTATTACCAACACTTGCCTAGGAAGAAAATAGGTGATAATTTTAACTTTAACAATAGAAACATATATACAAGAAGCGAAACTATGTCACTGTTGCTTTTTTGATGCTGCTGTGCTGATGTACGCTTGCAAGACTCCTTGGTCTTCAGCCCAAAATGAAAAACAATGTAGTGTAAAAATCACAATTATTTTCCAACTTTTCAAGTCACAATAAAAATATGCTGCCTTGATCTATGCTAGGTTACACACCAAATGAGCGTCACAGAACTGTAAATATCGACGCTGCCATTGTCTGCATTATTGTAATCCTGGAGAGTCCAAATCACTTTCCCACTGTGTGAAACTTTGGTGACAGGTAAATCCTCTAGTCTGTTCTATGAGTCTTACTGCAACGCTATTACAAGGAACTAAAATTTTAAGGTGCTTCAGGGATTCATTAATACCTAAATTGTAGGTGCATGTAGATCTTTGTTTTTCCTACTTATTACTCCTCCAGGTAAAGAGCATCCCTGAAAACACCTGAACATCATGCTTTTTCCTTAGAAGAGTCATTTAAGGTACTGTAATGAATGAAAACATGAAGGCATCAGATCCTCTAAAGGTATTTAGGGTTCTGGACCTAACAGTCCCATACCCAAAGCAGGGCTGCAGAGTGTATAGAAGCTACTGCTCCAAAACCAGATGTGGGAACAACTGATCCCTGAGCACCCAGAAGAAACACATGCAGTCCTTGGTTCACAAAACAGTCTGGGAAAGCCATTAGACTCAACCATCTCTCCAAGAGACTGTGAAGAATTGTTCATGTAAGAGGTGGTAATAAACGATGCTGAACAAGTTACAAATTTGCCAGTCTCACGATGAAACAACAGCAGTGAAATAATGATGGAAATAATTCTTCCTGGGTATCAATGAACAATCCATAATTGTTCGGTCCTATTGCTGTTAAGTGTGATAACAGCGCTCACACACCACTGTTCAGCGCTCTCAGTATTACAGTCAAATCATTCAACAGCACTGTTCGTTTCCCACTTACGTTGTCCATCACCCATACTGCTACAGTTTATTGCTGATGGAGGTGAAAAATAAATATCTGAGTAACTGCCTGAAGCTCCTTCAAAATGATAGAACACTTAGCTTCAAAGAAGTATTTAAGATGTTTATTCACAGGAGGGAAAAGCTAGTAAAAATATGTCAAATATGTTTTCCTTCCCATATGGAGGTATAGAATAGAAAAAGAAATAATTTAGTATCAAAGTCAAGAAAAAGAATAATCTATGTCACATTAACTCCGTAATTATTTATGCAATTCTCTTCCAAGCACACATGCAGTATGTAAATATCTCTAAGTCTGCACATTTACAAATTCTAAATTAAAGTTTATTTAGTTCTTCCTTATGATAAAGTGGTAACATTCTTGCTTGATCCACAAACGTTACAGGAATTCAACAAATTAATTCACTTGGCTTGTAGCTAACACTAGCCATTAAACACCCATGTTCTAGATGTTCATAAGAAATTAAAAAAGAGCACGTAAGTAAATACCAAAGAAGAGAACTGCAGGCAAAGACTGTGCTTGCCTGTGCAATTTCACTTGAAGGTGTAGTGGAAGAAAACCTTTTGCTGTGCTTGTGGTTCGGGGTTTGACACGACCTTCACTTTTAACTTCAGATGTGCAGTGCTCCCCAGTTCTTAGGAGAAAACAGAAAATGGAGTAGGAGGAAAACACTGATAGGTTCTCAAGTTGCATGTATCCATGTACCAATACGAAACCCTTTTCCTACACACTTGCAGTGACTGCAGCAGTTCCTAGCTGTACTGACCAGAATCCAGTATCACTGCAACTATGATTACAGAGCTGTTGTCGCTGGATGCAAATGGCACCCATTCAAAGTCGCGTCTCATCCTGCCAAGGAGTACGTCTCCCTGAAACGGACTTGCAGTTGGCACTGTCTGCTGTTTCTCTGGTTTTAAATGCACAAAAAAATCTTGTCATCACTGTCTCCATCCTTCACAAGGATTTCCTACTATACAAAAAAATCCATTTGAATTTGGTAAATCCATGCAACAACTTAAAACATATATTACAGTTGATAAGAAACCAACAAACAAATAAAAACCCAAGACTCAATTCTGACCTTATTTACATTACTGAAAGTAGCTACTCAAATAATCATAGCAAATTGGAAACAAACCTCTTATTTGGGAATGCTCCATGGGACTGTACATACCTCAGGAAAATAATCCTGTGGAAACTTCTCTTTTTCCAGCATGGGTGTGCTTTCTAAAGTGTCTGAGTAGATTTCTTTCCCAGTAACCTTTTTATACTTCTTAGCTAGGAAGAGATATGAACCAAAATTAACATACATATCTGTAACTTTATAAGCAATTTACAGCACTCATTGGCAAAGCAGTGGCATTTGTGAAACAGGTGGTAGGGTCTTAGCAAAAACATGCAAGTGCTGAGCTGTTCTGGGGAAAAAAAATAGAGATCACTAAACAGGGTATAAACATACTTGTTTATATCAGATATCTTTACGCAATACAGTTATGGGTACTGTTATTTTTACTATCAGAACACCGTAATGCGTTGGAGCTCTAATTAGGAACAACATCTTTGTACATTCTTGCACTCAAACTTTCTTGCATGGTTCTTCCAGGAGACACCTGTTTGTGTCCTCAGCCAGCATCCAGCAATCTATGCTGAATAATTAACAGGAAAATTAACTGCTAATTAATACAAAACACTGTAAGGCAAAAATAGTTACTTATGAGTAGTGATTATCTGTATGTTTTATCTAGCAATTCTTTTTTCCAGTTTTAAGTCTACCTGCCTAAGCCTGATGCACATCCATAACACATCAGTATCACATCTTTTATCCATCAGACAAGTATAATTATTCATTTAGACCATCTCAGCTTCTTGCCTTTTGCTTTACATCAGCAATATTGACAATCATCACTGACTTAATGTTTGGCCACACTTAAATTGTCTGCAAGGCAAGCTGTGTCAGTAGGGAGGTTGATTTTGTCCCGCTAGAACTGACCCAGCAATGCTTGTGGAACTCCTAATGAAAGATATGTTGACCACAGGCTGAGAAACCCACTCTTTTAGTGGAACTGATCCGAGGTAGGCTTGCCTCTACAAAGAAAGGTGACATCTTCAAGTCATCCACTGAAGTCATTCGAATACTACACTGTCCTGAGACTAAACAAGAAATGTGAAAAAACAGTTGTGAAATGAACAGAGAGCGTTTTCCCTCAGGGAGGTGAGAGTAGCAGACAACATGCTGCAGCAAAAGCAAGTGGTTTATTGAGTGGTCTCGAAAAGGAAAATGAGAAATTTCTCTCCATTATGGCCTAAACCAGAAATGGGAACAGTCAATGGAATTCAGAAACAGCAATGCAAAACCTGATAGAGAAGTTTATTTTCTCCTTAATGCATTGTTTTGCTGGGCAACTTACTGTCCCAGACTATTGGACTTAAGCAAGACCCTGAAAAAACCTGGATTAACGATTTAAATACCTAGAACTACAACAGAAATCCTACACACATGAATAGAGCTTCAGAGAGTACAGTTGTTAACTTCTAAGGCCTAACTTAAGCAGACTCCTGAGGTGCAATTGCCTCCATAGCTGAACTATCCAGTTCTACAGGATATCAGCTGAAAATACCAAGCAATAAAGAAGACTTGACACTTTGAGTAGTCTAGATAAAGTATTTTATATAATCTGAGGAAGCATTTACTGTAATGTAGCAATATATCTTCAGGGGAAAAAAAAAAAGTATCATTCTTTATGTGCCAATCACTTTGAGATCTGGCTCCCACAGGAAGACTAAACAAATATCCTGATAAACTAATGTGGCATCATTCTGAGTAGATCACGGATGGATGTGCCTCTTTCAGTAACTTTAACAGTGTCAGCAAAAAGATCCCCATGTCATCCAGGATACAGAAAACATTTGGCAGAACTGTAAGGACTGAAGTCTTCTCCTGTGAGAACCTAAATAAAAGGTAGCAATTGGCAGAAAGAAGGCACTTTACCATCAATTTATGTTAGCATCAACGCTAAATATGAACCAGCAATTCATTTACATAACTGCTGAGAAGCAAACGCAGAAGGAAAGAAGCATGCCTTTTTGTGTCTCTCCAAGGCAAAATACTTCTGTGGTATTTCTGATTTCACACCAGAGAACACGAGACACTTTCTGTAAATCAAAGTGGCACACTGAAACTGGCCTAACGTCCCAGTTAAACAATCCCTCTGTTGGATGATTGCCCTTTAGAACACATAGCTTGTCAACAGTTTAAATTGTAAGCAAACTTTTGGGCCTCTGACCAGTATAAAAATACTTCCATACCGTAAGCAAATAATACATGAGGTTTTAGGAGAAAATTATTCTCATTTTAAACCTCAAGTATCTCTTCCTGAGAACTGAAAAACGGAGACAATTTTTTCCCCCCAAGACTGCATTCAGTCACATCCAGCTGTGCAGTGAATTTTGAAAAGACACTATGATGTTACAGGAGTATTGAATTATAAATAAACACCTATTTTTGCATGCTTTTGAGTAGAACCAGAACTTCATAATGATTTTTGTGCAGAGAATGTTTGTATCCATTTGGGTTTTTCCTCTGATTTAAGAGCTTAATACACTGTGAAATGTCAATAGTCATGAGAGAAGAGGCAAGTTTTACATTTCCCCTGAAAGATGGGAGCCTTCTGGCTCATATTTTACAACCACTACACCAGGAGACTGATTCTACTCTACATTAAGAGAACAGCAGGTGACTTACAACGCCGATTCAGTGTAGCACCCACTCTCCTTGGATTTTTATTGAATTTTTTCTTTCCTAGTGATGACTGCGCCAAACACATCTTTATGTGTGTGGTTCACACCTCATCTGGCTTTGCTAAGGTTTTGCCAAGCAAAACGAAGCCCTGAACATTCAAAGTGTTTATTTGCTGGAACAAGTTTCTGATTATTTCTTTTATATTGATGATTTTCCCCTACACTTTTTCCTTTCGTTTTCTTACTTTCTTCTAATTCTTATATTTTCTTTTGAAAGTGGTAGAGTAACAAATAAGCTGTCAGTCAATGATTAACAAACTCAGAAAGCTCCTCTTTCCCCAAACCAGCATCATTTCACTCTGTTAGATGCTGCTCGAGCAGGACACTCCTCACCTATGACCAGTGGGAAGGAACTTTTGGTGGAATTCAGAGAAAAACTGCTAGTCTTCCAGTGCTGGTGTGATGAAACTATAGGCTCATGAATTAGGTGCACAGATGCAGTTCACGTATTTCTGATACATGAAGCCAGTCATATGACAAAAAGAATAAAACAGGTACTAACAGTGGATCAGCATTCAATCCAGAGACTGGGCTAACAACCTGGACACCCAACTTCCCATGCAATACCAACGTCCTCCAATATTGCCACCCTGCAAACAGTTTACCTGATAATACTATCATTTCTTAGTGTCTGCAACACTCTCCACATTTAGAAGAATGACTAGACATGACCTCTCATTAGAAGTCCCTACATCACTATCGAGTTTTCCAGTATGGTCTCTCAGAAATAAAATCTACTCTGAACTGCCTCTGATATTACAGCTAACATTTTCCTTCAGCATTGAAGCTGATGATGACAAGAGGACTTATGCTGGCTAAATATTGAATTATTATATACATAGAAATACCATCCAAATATTTCAGGGAAGGAAGACCCTGTACCCTCAATTACATGAGCAGAGAGAATCTGTCTCTATTGAGAACAAAAATAATGAATCCATATAATTAAGACAATTAGTTCACTCCATTGTTACCATTATTTCAACAGTGTCTCAAATTAATGGGATGCCAGATGTAGTATTAATGTGATTCAACTCAATAAGCTAAATGAAGCCCAGATTTTTTTATTTAATATACAGACAGTTCTCAACTGAAATAACATAAATTTTATATAATCTTTTCTATATGTACCTCCGGAAGCAGTTAATTTCTATAATATTTCTAAGATTTAACGTACGTAGCCTAGTGTTACTTTTAAACTTCTCAGCAAGCTCTCCAACCTAATGGATCAATGTGGGTTAAAAACAGTGACACCTTCCTACTGACCCACACTGCTCTAAAGTAATTTAAGCCATAAATCTACCTCAGCTGCTTTGTAAATGACCATCACTGTTGGACATTTAAGGTCTTTTTCCTGTATCTGATCTACATGGAAGAAGAACCTTGTGGCTATTCTGAGTCCTCTTGAAATCATCAGGGATCCTTATGGATCCAAAGGTCCATCCGCATGGGAATGATTAATGCACCAGTTTTCAACCTGTGGCCGGTCCATTGACTTCTTCTAAGAGGTCTATGAAAGGTAAGGAAAGCAATGTCTGTCATCAATGGACTTGCATGCATTATACAGAAGTCTGCGTATCAGGGAAAATAAATGTTAAGCACCTCTACCAGAAAAGCTTACAGAAAATCTGCTTTGAAGTATAAAGCCAATTGTCAATTATCAACATTTAATTCCTTTACTTACCTTTAAAATCAAACTGGTAGATGTTTTTCAAAGATTCATGAAGAAAGTAAAAACTTCCTAGAGCCTGTGAAAACAACAATAAAATAAGAAATTAAAAACCCCCATCTTTTTGGGTAACTAATAGCAAAACAGTAACATACTTTCCAACTAGAAAAAACCCAGAAGAAATTAAATGCTAATAAATAAAATTACCAATTTTTATATTTTCTAAGATCTATAAAAATATTAATTTTTTTGTTGCTACTCCAATGTTTTGTACGTCACTATAAAGAAGATCCATAACTATAAAGAAGATTCTGACTAAACACACAATTACCTGGTGTACTTGTAGAACAAATGAGTGGATGGATGCAGTTAGTAACACAGATCAGTACATTTCTAAACACTGAATATATCCCCACAATTCTTTTATAAAAAGCCTGACAATTTGTGCTTCCATTTCAGAGTAAAACGAATGCTTTTGGAGGCTGTGCAGTACAGAAACAAGAGAAGGGATGTAAGACTCAATAGCTTCTGAGAGCCATGGAGAGGTCTTCCATCTTCCAACTGAGTTGTGCAGAGCAGACGACTTTGCCAGCTGTAGAGCAGGCAGAACACTTAAAATCTAACAGGAGCAACGGCAATATTTGTACAAGTTTCTACAGCT
Organism: Geococcyx californianus; assembly: GCA_013389885.1. Lineage (NCBI taxonomy): Eukaryota > Metazoa > Chordata > Aves > Cuculiformes > Neomorphidae > Geococcyx > Geococcyx californianus. The sequence goes on from VWPV01008852.1 coordinate 104,222, forward strand.
TTCTGTGTTCATAAGTGTTTTGACAATAATTATAATGACTGATCAGTAAAGTATGTCCATCTCTGCCAGCCACACTTGGAGAGCAACTGCCACTTCTGGCTTCGGTGTGAAGCCTACAGAGGCGTCTTCTCAAAATGCACTGACCCAAAAGGGAAGAACATAAAAATATCTAGCAGAGCCTTAGATATTTGTATACACATTAAGTTTCTTGATACTGGCGTAACTGATGTGTTTCTAAGTATACGCAGAAGCAGAGTTTAGTGGCCACAACAATACATGAAAAATTTGAGTTACCATTGCAAATAAAATACTTTGTGTTCGTAGGTTAGATTTAGATAGGACTTACATCTCCTTCTGCTGATCTAGTCCTGAGCAACTATTGGTCCCAAGGTGAACAAGGGCTGAAATGCCGTCTATCTTCAGACTGATCACAGTGCAGGGTGTGCTGTCCAGCCGGAGAGAACAGCAATCAGCCTGCTGTGGATTTTAGGACCCTTTTCTCTGCCAGAGTTCCCATGAGATACGTGGAAATCCGCTCCAAGCTTCCCATGTCTAATAACTACATATCCCTCATTTTCTGAGTACCTGCTCTCAGGCATCTGGGGTCTAGTTTACAGAAGGGCTGAGTGAACTCAGCTCAACAAGCACTCATGGCGCTGTGCTCCAAATACACACAGCACAGCACAGTGAAAACAATGCTTGTTGCAGTCAGTGTCTCGCACAAGTAAAATAAAGAAATGAAGATCTGAAGCGCAAGAGGCTCCCTAGCTCAGAGGTGGTTCTCAAACACTGCAGGTGAAACACCCACGGTCACACACCAGCAGCAGAGACCGCCAACGCAGACCCTGCAGAGCCTGGTTTCTTTAACAGGGTCAATCTTGTTTGCCTTCCTGCGCCAGCATTTTCTTCCTAGCCTCATAGCTGTGACCCCTGCTCCTTTTCCAGGGAAGCTCCATAGGCTGGAAGGCTGCTACCCCGAGGTGCTCAGGCCGAGACAGTCCCTTCCTGGCTACATTTATGTAATGGAAGCTTTGCCAAGATTTCACCTACACACACACTGCAAGCTTGCTGCTTGCTTTTCTTCTTCAGAGTCATGTAATATAGTGCTTCCCTCCAGTTAATGAGAGGAAAATTACATATTAGAAGACAGTAAAGGAAAATCAAATGAGCTAAGAAAAAATGTAGAGTAAATAGACTTTACAGTGGAATATAAAAAATGTATAAATGAGAACTTGATGAGCTTTTAAATACATTTGCTGCTCTCAACAGAAGTTGGGAGGAAAACAAAGGCAGTCTACCACTAGATAAACTTGAGAAACTTATTGAGAAGTATAAAAGAAGCAACGCATTAAACAAAAAGGATGATTGGGTTTTATTTTGTCTTTTACTTCCATAATGACAGAGACCCTGCTGGCAGAGCAGTGTTTTGGTTCAGTGGCTGCTGCATTATTTATGAGACACAGCACATCCAGAGATTAAACATTTGCTGATTTGTCAAAAGCACAAACATGAGGTCTTGCCCATCTCCTCGACATATTAGTCCATCCAACAGAAAACACTGTCACACATTTAATTGATGAGTACACTTCCCTGTGACCCACTCAGCTTCCTTTAGGTCTTTGGTTTGGTTTTTTATAATGTGGAGGAGGCAAAAAAGAAAATGCAGGAGACACTCTTACGGAGGCTCAAGGTTAACCATCCTGCAACAAGGACATGCTGTCAGAAAAAATTTAAATCCTAATACAAGATAAAAACATTGCCACCTGATATTTAAATTCTAACTCGAGAAATTGTAATTAGCAATAGAAAATACTGCTGTCTCAAGTTAAATTTCATGATACTCTGGCCTTCGGATTTTTTAAAAACAGGAAATCATTCTTAACAATCAATATGGCTGTAGAAAGCATTTTGGTAGAGAAAAGTAAAACTACAGTCTTACAATCACATGCAAGCTAGAGGTAAAATTCAGTTGTTATACTTGAAAATAACTTTACTAAACTTACTTACAAAGCCCTCAATTAAAACAAAGAAAGAAAAATACCTGCTGTCACAACTTTAGATTTTGTGTATTTATGTTAAAAGTGTCTACTTCTTTGAATGCACACAGGCACTACTCAGATGCATCATCAAGGAAAAACATGGATAGGAAAAAGTTATTTTCAGAATTCTCCTTGATAACACTAAGTTATAGTGAAGCTGATCAAAACCAGGGGCTTGGGATGGAGTTAGAGCATAGAGTTCCACGGTGGTACCCTTGTTTCACATGGATTCGTGAAGGTATCGATGGCGACTTGAGTTCATAAATACTGCTTGGATGAGTAGGTCTCTCACAATGTGGTTCTGCACCCCACAATATCATCTCAACCATAGACAACTGCTCTTAACATCGATCTATTCTGTACACACGCAGTTTTTATCCCACTGAAATCATTGCTATTGAGTACGAAGCAATGTACTTCTGAGTGGAAGGACACTACAGTTGGGCTCTTACCTTATATAATAATTATATAGCCTATGTAATAATTATATAGCTCATATAATCTATATACCTTTATTCTCATTGTAATTCCCCTTGCCACAGCTGAGATGGAAATGTAAGGCTGACTAAAAAAAAAACCTTGGAAATTGTGACCTATCCAAATCAGACCCGAATAATTTTTGAGAACAGTAAAAATTTAGATCTAGGTCACAGGATTATGAATTCTGAAACTTCTCTACTTAATGTGTCAAAAAGTAAACCAAGAAGAATCAAGATACTACAAAAACTCTGTTTTATTTAGATGCCATAATTCTATTAAAAACAGTACTGCCACTTGTACTCAAGCTACAGCTACAACTTCATTTCTGAGCATCCTGTTTTGCCCACTGCTTGACTTACAGTTTTAATCTCATTTTTAAAAACTAATTTTGAAGAGTTATGCAGCAAAAGTTTGGTTTCATAGTCTATGTTTATAGCATCGAGTGTCAACTCATTGTGCAGAAAGAATCTCTGATAGTGATTAAGTTAACACTGCAAAGTTTCAGGAACCGATACTACTAACATTAAAATAGACTTTATGCAATTCTAAACACAGCATTGAAAAGAAGGGCATCTACAATGGTATAGAAATTACAGCTATCACTATCTTCCGCATTGTAATAGGCTTAATCAGCTTTATGTACATAAATGTTAACTTGTAAAAACCATGAAGTGCGGTTATAATTCACTGCCATAACACAATGAAATATAATTAAAAAGAAACTTTCTTTCAGAGCCTAATGCCTAGACCCTTTCAATGAGGAGATTAGGTTAATTCAGTTTATTTCTCATAAAATGACAGTTAAACAATTAAGTCAAATTATATTAATTCAAAGCCTAGAACTTTGCTTCTTCTTATTTACTATTTTAATATTCTTTGGAAAAAGAAGTGGAGGCACACAGGGTAGCAGTGGTACATACATTATCTATGCAATATAATACAGAAACATACTACAAATTATAAAACATCCCAAACAGTTTAACTTTCAAAAATTTCAGACCCAAAGAAAGGTAACTATTAATTGTCCCACTTTAAGGATTCAGCTTCTGCTGTTATCAAAAACTGTATGCCAACTATAAACAGGCACTTCTACTAAAATGCAGCCTCAGGAGTTGTGTTATGTATTGTATCTTATTTTTTTCTCATTTTCTGCTACATTTATGGCAGTGACTGCAGAACAGTTAACCAGCAAATCTGCAAAAACTTAAGCCCTCTTTACAACAGTCTTTCTAGTGTAGAAGCCTGAAAAATAACACACCCTGAAAGCCACCGATGTTAATTTTTCTGTACAGTCTGTAGGATGCATGTTCTGCAACTGACAGTGCCACACTTATCCCCTGAACAGATGACCTGTTGACTTTCATCTCAAGAATTCAGAGTGACCTCATTTCTGAGATTACAGCTCTGGCATAGCAAGACAAGTTCTTGCTGGCCACTCTGAACCCAAATAGTAGTGGTACTGCACCAAGAAAAAATATATTATATATATATACACACACACATCCCCCAGTCAGATTGAAGAGTCAGGAACAATAGTAATTTGCAGCTTGGCCAAGCAGCTCAGAAATGCATGAGAATGTTAAAACTGGTTGCCAACTATTCTTCTGTCCCTCTTCTAGATTATAACTGAACAACTCTGCTTTAACACTCTGAAAATCAAATAGACCTGCATACAAAATCCTGCAGGTAGACTAGGGAAAACTTCCTTTGTGAACTCCTAGAAACTCTTTTAATATCACAATCTGCACTGATTGCAGAGTACACAGTCAAACACATCTGAGCTTTTGAAAGGTTTTGTGAGAACGGTCCTTACGGAAACGCTCAGGAACTCAGTGAAAAGGCCAGGTGATTATCTCATGGCAATCCTGTTACTAACAAAACACCTTTTTAAAGGACTGACAGAAGTACCTGACTGTTCTCACCACATGCACGTACAGAATTGCACTATCAAATGTAGAAACAGAGAACAAAATATAACTTACAGTTTGTGCACGTTAATTAGAAGAGCTTTGCATCTCCCCTCCAAAATGTATTATGGTGAAACAACTAGGTATCATCTCCCTGTTAGCAGACTGAAGTTAAATGATCACTGCTTTTGATTAGGTTTCAGGATGACACTCGGTACGTTATTGGCATGCCAAAAGACTCAGCTGGAAAAACTGGTACTGATGGCAAGATAAACAAATTGGTTCTGATGGATTACATGTCTGGCATTATTAAAAACACTATTCCTTGGATGATACAACAGTCTTGCCACAAAAGCCTGAACAGTTACATTGTTAATTTAACAGCTAATTGGTATAATTTCTTTTTAAAATACGTCATTCCAACTGCGGAAATTTAATGCATAAAGGAAATACCAGAATAAAAGTTTAATTGCTGTACAGAGTAAACATTTACTGCATTACCTCACTGAATGTGATAAAGCTAATATATAAAGATTGCTTTAAATAAATTTAAAATAAATTGCCAATGATGACACAGAAACTGTAATTCATGTAGTCATAAAATCCATAATTAGCTTTAATGAATATTTAAAGTCAAAGTTCAACCCAACTTTTTCAATGTTTAACCTACTATATCAATATAGTTCAAGGAATTCATTTATCATCGAACATGACAATGTCTGAATATTAATTAGCGCGGGCGCTGCTGACAGGAAGCTCTTATCTTGTGCCAGTCCTCCGGCCATGCCGTATGTCAGCCGTGTGTTTGTCACGCCTGGTATTATTGATTGCTTGCCTGTTCTGCTAACGACAATTAAAAGAATATTTTACATCTTTATAAACCCAAACATCAAGAACCCTTATTAGGTTCCCATTAGTAAAATGGAGTCTATTAGCTGCCACGTTTCAGTCAGGGCAAACACAGCCAATGAGAGCTCCAGACAGTGATTTTACATAAATGTGTGGATACTGGCTACCACACGGGGCCACCTTATCTGGATGCATTTAGGTCACAGTAAAGTTGAAAAGACTTCAAATAGAAAACCTGAGGTCGGAAACAGCACAAGCCCTATCGTCCCCACAGCCTCTGTGTGGGGATGCAGGGTTTGGGTGCTGTCAGTTGGACCACCAAGCAATGTTAAAAGTATATATGGTTTCAGCTCCACTCACAGGCTACTGGATCTGGTATGGCTAAATTAACAATAAATGTCTATTACTCATTCAAGGTTATAATAACAGGCTGGGTACACAGATCAACTCATTATAAAATAGTCTATCACTTTTTATTTGCAAACAAATTAGGTATCCAGCAATTTATCATTTCCTGAATTGGACTTATCAGCTAAAGCACACACAATCGAACTGCTATTGAGCTGTCCCCCCCAGGCAGTCCCCTCCACCCAACGTGCAGCTGGGCAGAGCCCGTGCCAGACCATTTCACACAATTACGCACTACTTCTGCAGCTTCCTATCTCAAACATGGGTATCGGCTTCATTTCAACAGTACTTGAGTAATTACACCTTTAATAAAGTGTAAAAGTGAGCGGGCTCCAAATACTCAGTGACAAACTCTATTAGTGTCCTGAACTTGGCCTGTAGTTAGTTACCTGCTTAGCTACACATGCTACTTGCATTAAAGCAATGGAATTATTCACATGAGAAGAGTAAAATCACACGCAGGATGGGTACTGAAGACTCCCTTTCTCCATAAAATTTAAACATACGTAACATAAACAATTAAGCCAGTGCTGCTGAAGCAGGGAGATATCTGGCAGCAGAAGCCTGCAGGTACAGCTGGTGGGGAAAAAAAAGAGTGTCTAGCACTTGGTCTCCCTAAATCCTGACCATCTATTTACTGTAATTATATTAGACCCATACCTGCAAAGATATTTCTGCCTTTTTAGATTAATTGCCTCATGCTGGTTTTGACTTTAAAAGTTCTGATTTGCTTGTAATCTATTTATTTTATGGAGCAGCTAATTTTTCAAGCTGACTCTCTCAGCCATACTGTTTCAGCTTGGCAGTGAAGTTACTCTTCTCATTACTTTGTGCCAGCTGAATAACCTCGTGTTTTCCATGTTTCCAGCTTCAATGAGCTGTCAGAACATGTGGTGTTCAACTAATTTTAATGCCACAGTTTTTCCTTTAACATCTAGCACTGCTCCCTCTCTATTCTCCTTCTTCCTTCTTCAGAACAGTTTTTTCAGTGTGACAACAATAACAATTGAACTATCAAGAGCAACAGACACTATAAACTTACCACTAAAAAAATACAAGTCATTAAAAAATAAATTCTGGCGGTTTTTTTTGTTTTTCATACTAGTTGAATTAAATGCAATTCAGGAAACAACAAAAAAGTTTATGTATAGTTTTATAGGTTATAGTATTTATTTCTGGACTCATGACCAAGATTTAGACAGTTTCAAATGGGCTTTTCTGTTTAGGTTTCTAAAAAGGTTTGTGACCTGTCTACATGACAGATTGGAGTATAAAAATTCCACGATATCTACATCTCAAGTCATATAGATGCTTAATCAAGAGACTATCATAAAAAAATAACTTGTTTGCAGACCTGGTCTTTATGGATACCTCAGAAAGGTCTCTGCTAACAGCAATCACCCCAATAGTACATTTCCAGGAAAAAGCCAAAGTCTTTCATTTTCCTGTTCAGATGACTAATGAAATGAGTGATCTTCAGCTAACATGATCCACCTCTACTACCATTTCTTTATAATTTCTTTACTGCATCTATATAGCAAATGAAAAATCCTACTCAATTTTAAAAGATTTTTTTTTACTAGTTACTTTAAGAAGAAAAGAAAAAATTAACAAATAAAAAATCTGAGCTATGTATGAACATACCTGGTAAGTAAATGAATAATCTATATGGAATCTAACATATCGACAAATAATATTTAATACCACTTTTGATACTAATATCTTTCACAAAGGTATTTAACACTCTAATTACAAATAATTTCAATTAAAAAAAAAACCCACACAGAGGTTCTTTTTCTTGAAACAAAGATTACTGACAGACCAAGGAGCCAACAAGAGTTAAGGCAAGTGGATGTATGCTGAGCAGTTAAAAAAAGGCCACTTATCAATATTCCTGAACTCAGAGTAGAACCTTCACAAAGTCATTAATCACCCTGTTATTTAATATTTCTATTACACAAGCACTCCGGAGGCCCCCAATCAGGATAAGAGGCACACAGCTTGGCTCTGCACCAGTACGGGAAGGAGGTTGTCTGAATACAGGATTCAAAACGGTAATTCAGGGCCACGCTTTGAATTCTGCCCCAGCAGACTTTTTAATGGGTCAGACTGCAAGAAGGGCGTGCAATCCAACAGTAAAACCTTTGCTCAGGGCTCTACTGGTGGTTTCAAAGCCAGAACAAAGTACACTGCACTGCTCCACATATTCACTGGCTCTTGAGTATGAGAAGAGATGGAAATAAACCCGATTTCTGTTTGTACGCATAGCAGACAAAATAAGCGTCAGTGTACCTAAATAGAGATACGCAGTTAAATGCTTAAATACTTAACAGTTATAGCAGTGTTAAACCTTACAGAAAGCCAAAAATTCTCCCCAGGCAGTTACAAGTTCCTAACAAAGAGAGCTCAAAATATTGTACAACGAGCCAGATTTACGTGGTGGATATTGGTAACAGTTCACAAACTGAGAGAAACGGAGCTCGAGCCTCAGATTGCAGGAGGTAATATCAAAGTGCAGAATATTATTTTTCAGGAAGCAAGCTATATTCTATATTCTATTTCACGTTTATTTTTGTAATCATTTTAGGAGTGTTACCCATAGCAACAGAGACCTAAGTAGCACTTCAACTCTTTCAAAAATTTATTCCTTATTCCCAGATACTTCCATCCTCCCATTACTGCACGAGTGAGTGTGCGACACAAACCGCCAAAGGGATGCAGCTACGAAAAAGGCAGAATTGATCTCAGCGTGCAGCATGTGAGATACAACCACAGTCAGAAAAGCATTACTGCAGCTGTAGAGCGTGATGAGGGGGCATCATCTGGAACCACACTAACAATTCTGATCTCCCACGTAAAAGGTTTGACCACACTGTAAAAAAGGCCATCATGATTGCAGAACAAGATCCTGTCATACAAGTGGTGACTGAGAGAGGCTGACACTGTATCCCAGCAAAACAAAGAAAAGCTGTAAATAAACCCCAGATGAGGAGCAACACCAGGGAACAGAAAGAACTATATAAGCTGAAGAGTAATACTGACACAGGACAAAGCAGATCCAGATCTAGACTTGTTACAGGTATCTGGTAATCATGAAGAGACTGAGAATGTTCAATATCCTTCCTCTTATCTTTGAGGGCAAAAGGAGATGCTGTGTGGGCAGAAATGCAATGAGTTCTGAAGCAGAACTTCACAGATGTACGTGGGCCCCACAGGAAAGCCAGGGCACTGTCTTTCAGTCTTTTTGCTCCTACAAATCAGTGGCTTCTTCACCACTGGCCAAACTGCGGCACATGGCTCTGGTCAGTGAATGAGCTGTACCCAGGAGAGCTCAGCACAGGGCTTGGGGTCAGCAGGCAGAAAAAGGAGTGCCCTGTCTGAATTGCTTACTGCCTGGGCACCTGGTAAGGTGTCTGAATGGTGCTGTGCTGGCACTGCCAGTGACCCATCCCTCCCAGCTCTGTTATACAAGGTAAGATTTGCCTATGGCAGTGCTACTGGAACCTGGATGCAACTTGGATGGCTTCTGATTAGATGGGAGAGGCTGCTGGGTGTTTAATATTTTAGCAAATTTTTCTTCTACCAAAAAAAAAATGAAAAATTCCTTCATTTCGAGGAAACTGGTAAGCTGGATGAGCTGGAAGACTCTTACCACGTTTGCTTGACTGTAAATAATTTTAATTTTAAAAACTTTAAATCAGTTCAGTATTTCATCGATATATCCTTACATAGTACACTCAAGTCGGAAAATTCAATTTGATGAGGAGGCATTAATGCCCATTTCATTTAGTCTTATACAGGTCATCTTCAAATAGGAAAGTACCGTGTGGTAAAAGGCTGTATTTAGCATGTCACACTTACTGGCGGTTGTTTTGTGTCTTAAAGAACCTTTGTAACTGCCTCAAAATAAGAGATGATTGATTTACAAAGTACCAAATTTCAAATTTCATATTCTAGGACTAAACATCAAATAATTGGACAAAGCTGTCCCCCTGTCTGACCCACCACAATCAAGCCCCTTTCAAGGTTGACTGCCTGCATAAGAAATATGTGCATAATTTCATTTTGTCTCCTGTCCAACATTCAATGTTAGAAGTTAATTAAATTGCTTGTCCATTGTATTCATCCACTTACAAAGTTAATGATATTCTGTTCCTGAATTAAAGAGAATTTTATAAAGCCTGTACTATGGAACCTGGCATGCAGTACACCGAGGAGCTGAACTCTGTCATGGTTCCTGATTGCAGCACTCCTAATTAGGAAACAAAATGAATGTTTCTGTGTCTGCCAATGCAGAGGACAAGTCATTCCAACAGCGAGGGTAAATGCTTCCTACAATAGCAACTTAATAATATCTCATGTTTGACTATAATAAATTCAGCAGGATTAATAAACCTGTTAAATTTTTAAATTACCGTAACAAAGATGAACTGCAATATAACAAGACAGCCTTGAAGGAAGGAGGCAGGTTTGAGGGAGAGAGCAGCTTCTTGCAAGGGCATCAACCTTGAGGACACTGAAATCACCGGATTCTCATTCTTGCATGAGATGAGGAAGGAAAACATAATGATACGGTAATCTACTGGAGCCAGCTGAGAGGCAAAGATTAATAATTTAAACTATACTACTCTTGTGCTTTTGGCCTAGATACATAGATCTAGTGCCTGTGCAACAGTCTGCCCAAGCAACCATCCAATCAGAAGCATAATGTGGTTGCAAATCAAGCACCTGTTAATGGCAGAATTCTACAGTCCAGGGAAACAGCACTGAAGCCATCATATGAGTCAAAGCTAGAATCAAGCACCAAGCCTACCTGCCGTGTGAGGAAAAAGAAACATATGGTTGAGAGAAATTCATCAGAATACCATCCTGTACAGAGGGGCTCTTTTAAGACACACTTTTCCATGCTCAGCAAGAAGCAGCCTTCCATGACATACATCCCTGGAGACGCAGTCTATCTTACGTCGGCTCTTCTAACTGATGCTGCCCACATTACAACTGTGCTGCAGCTGGGAGGAGGACTGCAGCACATACAGACTTGCTGAAGCCACCTTTCCGCAGGCTCCCGGGACAGCCTAGCACCGGCGGTAGCAGCTTCAGGTTGGTCATGCTCTTGGGAGATCACCTTGTGCTTGGGTCTGGGCTGCGTGGCTTTGCGGGAAGCAGTTTGCCACATCAAGAGCTCTTGCAGATCTGCTCTGTTGGGAACATGCTGCTGCTGGGAACAGCTTGCTCCAGTGGATACAGTCTTACAGCACCTCTGCAAACACTGCTGTCACTGTCAAAACCTCACCTGGGGTGCTTCCAGGGTACAGTGTACAAACCCTGCACTGCCGTGCCTTTATTCAATGCAATTACATTGGAAACTGAAGCATGGGACAGCAAAATAGCAGCCATTTGACACTTAGAGGAGAAATCCAGAGCTTCTGTAAGGCAGAGTGACAGCAAATGGTACCTGGCCTGAGGGAACACGCTTGTCACCTTCTTTTTAACACCCTTCCAAAACCTATATTCTCATGCTTCACTGTAATATGCAGAAAAAAGTCTGAAACCTCTAAAAACACACACAAAAAAGTTAATGTTTTCAGTGCCTATTTATATCACCATAGGTTGGTACTGAACCACAAATACAATGAGACTTGCCCATATTTGAAAACCAGAATCTCTACTGACTTTTACCAACTTAATACAACATATGTTACCTTAAAAACTAAAAAAAAAACCTTCTCACTCCCGGCTTTTTTTTTTTTTTTTTTTTGTCTTTTATACAATGCTGTTGATACAGAGAATTGGTATTAAAAATCACACGTACTAAAACAATCACATTTTTTAATCAATTGGTATTAAAACTTCACTGACACTCTGAGCAGATAAACATGAGTCAGTGCAGTGACTGTTCAGTGGCTTTCTCCTCATTGTGCTATTTCAGCAAGAGACAAAGATGCACATTATAAGTTTTTAAATTAGTATTGCTATCAAGGGGCCAAATTGAGTACTTCCTAAAAGGCTTCACTTCATTGAAATGAAGAGCAATATGATTTATGTGATTAGATATTAAAAACACCCTTTGCACCAGTTGCTGCACTGATTCCATAAAGGTTATAACAATATAAAAAAAGCAGCAATAATATTCAAGGTTACTCTGTTAACTTCATTCAAATTGTTGAATTTTGAGTTAGGAAGAATGCTAACCAAAATAGAAGCATAAATGAAAATGCATCCAGCATATTTTCTTTTACTGAACATAAGGAAACGTCAGTATTACTGAAAAGAAAATAATTTTCCTGGAACTATATACAATAAGTATATGTAAAAATACAGAATGCCTGCTGCCATTTTGCATTTCTCCATGTACATTTAGGATCAGTACTTTGTGATAATTCATTTTAAACTATGCTCAACATTTTCTTCATGTGGCCTTATTTCCAAAATAAGGCTATGTTGCCAATCCAAAAGATGCATTTCGATTTGTGTAACTTTTGTGAATTGAAACTCATTAAATAGTATTGGCAAATCAATAAGGACATAAAGATGTAAAGCTTTTCTTTATGAAATAAACCTAATTATACCCTTCTAACCTAAATACTGAGTTGAGTCACTTAACAATTAAATTCTTGTGGAAAACCTGCCTTGTTATTAAAATCTCTTCAGAATGTCCAAGGAAGCTGGAGCACGCACATAGATAACACATTATTTATATTTCTGTCTTTCAGAACTTCTTAATTTCAATTAAAATTCTGTAATTTTTATTGAGAATCACATTATATGCATGATAGATATAAGTTAATTAAAGGGCAATCAATTCTAAGAGACGGCCAACAATGAACCTAACCAGTTTACAAATTACCTACTGTCATTCAACTGGAGCATGCAGTGTCTGTGGACAATTACGGAAAAGCTGTAATTGATTTTAAAAATTTCAATAATATGGTACATTTTGTACATTTTGTACATTTATAAGTACTCTGCATGTACTCAGATTTTTAGAATTAAAAGTAACTGTTGGGACCACCAATGGGAACTCCTGGCATAGCATGGAGCTTAGGCTTCAAATTCAATGAAGTGCATCCCAAAATAGGTGTATCTACATCTCAAATTGTACAAATACCCATATTATGTGGTATAATGCTAAAGTTAATCATATTTTTAAAGAAACATGTTCCTGACTAATTACAATTAAAAGAAAATACTTAGCACACTTATTTCAAGTTCGTTACTGAAACACAGGTTCTATTGCTTTGATGATGGACAAAGAACGTTTTTCTCTTTAAAGTCAAGCAATCCTGAATTACTAAAGAGAGAAATAGAAACTGTCACCGTCTGATTTACTGGTAACACAGAGAGCAAACAGTAGAACTTGTTAAAGCTCTTTTGTCTCAACATCCTAAAAAGCTGAATAAACAGAGATTTACTCTGGCCTATATCTAGAACTGGGAGATCTGAGAAGTCTCAGAGAACCCGTAATGAGCAGCAAAGATCAAGCAAAGGCTTGGTCTCCAGCAAAGCTATCTTCTTGACGTGAAAATCTCAACGACATTATTTATGCTAATAAAAGAAATTCCACCAACTCTACTAATCCAGGTAAGATACTTGCTGATTTTCTACCCCTAAGCAGGTAATTCATTTTGTGAGGCTATCCCTGTATCAGATGAACATGAGATACAGAGTCAGAAGAAAGTAAATGCTGGCTCACACCTTCTGATCTACTTGTACTGGTGAGAGCACTGAGACGAACAAGGCATCAGGATGAATGTGCCTTAATCTGCCAACTCCCTGGGCACGCCAGCTCGTGATTTATCCTGAAGCAGAAATCCAGCTTCATGGTAGGAGGAGTTTGGAAGGATGCCACCCTGCTGGCTGCACAAGTTCATTTCACAAAGAAAACAGCACAATCAGCTTAGGAAGAAACTGTTAGAAATATGTTTGCCATATCTTGCTTGAAACTGTAATTCATCATTTCTATTAAAGTTTTATCTTTCACTGTCTCAGATGAACCTTCAAATATTGAACTGCCACAAAGGAATTCATGGTGATGTGCTAGAAACAATACAATTGTGCTCAAAAGGCTTACCATCTTAATTTGTGGGGGGTCTTCCCTACAAAGAAGCATTTGAATACCCATGCTTGATTTAAAAAAAAAATAAATTAGGAAAACCCCCAAACCAAATATCTCTACAGAGCATGTGAATCATAGAATCATAGAATTACCTGCGTTGGAAGCAACCCAAAAGGATCATTGAGTCCAATTCCTATCCCTGCACAGGACACTCCCAATGTTCACACCATGAGACTGAGGGCATTGTCCAAATGCTTCTTGAATGCTGGCAGACTCGGTGCCGTGACTGCTTCCCTGGGGAGCTGTTCCAGTGCTCCATCACCCACTGGGAGAAGAACCTCTTCCTAACATCCAATTTAAACCTCCCCTGGCACATCTTCCTGCCATTCCCTCTAGTCTCATCATAGCTTGCAAGACAGAAGAGATCAGCACCTGTTTCACCTTCTCCCCTTGTGAGAAGGCAGTTAAGAGCTATGAGACAGGCACAGCAGGACAATCCCCTCCCTCGCCCGGCTGATGCCATGCTGGATGCACCCCAGGACACGGTTGGACCTCTTGGCTGCCAGGACACTGCTGGCTCAAGTTCAACTTGCCCTCAACCAGAAGCCCCAGGTCCCTCTCTGCAGGGCTGTTCTCCAGAGTCTCACACCCCAGTCTGTAGGTGTATCCACGGTTGCTGCGTCCCAGGTGCACAACCCGGCTCTTGCCCTTGTTAAAAAAAGCGAGCTTAACATTACTTTAGTCACTAGCCTGGCACTACTGCCTTGCTCACATCCTGTTGTTGGCCTTGCTACCAATCACCATCTTCCAGTACTTAAAAGGGGCCCACAGGAACGATGGAGAGGAGCTCTTTATCAGGGAGTGTAGTGACAGGATGAGGGATAATGGTTTTGAGATGAAAGAGGGGTGGTTTAGATTAGATTTAGGATGAAACTTCTTCCTGTGAGGGTGGTGAGACACTGGCACAGGTTGCCCAGAGAAGTCATGGCTGCCCCATCCCCGGAGGTGTTCCAGGCCAGGTTGGATGGGGCCCTGAGCAGCCTGGGCTGGTGGGAGGTGTCCCTGCCCATGGCAGGAGGATTGGAACTGGATGATCTTTAATGACCTTCCAACCCAAACCATTCTATGATTCTATGATATTACAATTATTTTCTAGTTCTGAGCCACTAAATGATAAAGAAAATATACGTAAGCATTTTAAGAACAGCATAGCATTGCAGAAACAAAACGTCATGGCTCTGTAATATGTTTTTTGAAATTTGATATAAAGTAGTATGGGAGATGAGAACTTAAACTTGCCCAACTTGCAATCGAGGTCTAACTTTACTAAAATTTTCGAAGGAAGTAATTTAAGATATACTATATATTCATGCTCAGGGTGACATCAATGCTTTTGAATGAAATGGCAGCTAGGGAAGCCACAGCACCAAGTGGGGCACTGTGGGCTAGAAACCAATTTCTGTTTCTAACAGGAATATATTTTCTTAAAGGAAAACAGCAACAGATGAATTAAAGAGCCTAAAACCTCAATTAAAAAGAAAGCTCTTTTGAAGAAGTGAAAAATATCAGGCAGTTGTACAGTTAGTCCACATACAGGGAGGGTTTTTCTTCCTAGAGGCTCATGCTTGAATTACAAAGAAGCCACCACTTGAAAAGAATACTTTAGTAATAGCAAAAGCGAGAAAGAAAACCTCTATATTGATAGAAGTAATAACTTGAATTTTATTTTGAAACTGAGAAGACAAAAATAGTCTGTATAAATCAAATGAGTTGTCTCTTCATGTCACTTTTATGATGGACATTAATCTTAGTTTCTAGACAGAACGGCTGTCTGATGTAACCACTCTTATTGACTTAATGGGAAGAAATTTATATTAGTTTAGGAAGCTGTGATGAATGCAGTCTTAAAGTTCAATGACTCAAACACTTTCGTAACCTCAAACATTGACCCAGGTAGACAGAAACTTAAATCTTAATCCTGGAACATTATGCTTCATTCACATTTTGTTGCTAAGAAATTTTGAATGTTTATGCATTTTTTACATCTGTTTTTGCATGCGTGTGCGCACATACATAACTCTGTATGTAGTATACACGGTTTCATATTGCAAGATGTCTGTGGGGAAAGTACACGCCTTTTATCAGAATGCATGGTCCCTCCCAGAACTAAGGAGTGGAAATGTTGCCAAAAGATTCCAAAGCAAATACGTAGCTTTCTTCTCAGCAATTAAAATTTAAAAAAGAATATGCTGAAACTGACATGACAGAATCCTGCTCAGCCTTCATAAGGGCTAGTGCAGGTGGCAGGCTAATGCAAAGCATCTGCGACTGAGGATGTGAATGGGTTGCTGAGCACGCTGCTCACACAGTGCTTTGACACTTCTTACAACTGATGCTCTCACCTGCCCAGAAGCATTTCCTGGCAAATCCCTCATTCCCACCTCAGTTGAAGATGCTGGTCTGAAGCAGTGCAATGGCGGTCCTACTTGAGTCCGAGACCTACCCACATAACTCAGACACGCACTGTCAGCGTCAGTGGCACTAATTGTTTCACACTTGAATGGGGACGTGATGAGTACAAACGAAGCACCGACTAACCAGCAGAGAGTCTCAATGTAACTGCCTTCCTACGTGTGGAGGAACACACATACACAGAAGTGGACAAAAACAAAAATAAAAAATCAAAACCTCAGTCTATAGCCTATCAGAGTGGGGATATACAGAGGGCCTGCAGTTAGCACCCATCAGTTCATTGCATTTAAAAGCTGAGATGATCCCAGTAGCACCTACAGTGAGTTCTAACACTGCATACTGTGGGGTGTGTAGAACAGGGCAGAGGGGATGGGTTCCACCATCGAATGCGTGTGCTCCCCGGTGTGCTCACATTTACCAGTTTTGGCCAAGGCAATGCCTTTGAAATGGCTAGAAGGCAGAGGTGTTCTGCCT
Organism: Geococcyx californianus; assembly: GCA_013389885.1. Classification (NCBI taxonomy): domain Eukaryota; kingdom Metazoa; phylum Chordata; class Aves; order Cuculiformes; family Neomorphidae; genus Geococcyx; species Geococcyx californianus. The sequence continues at coordinate 120,907 of VWPV01008852.1, forward strand.
CTGCTTCTAACAAACGGTCCTCTTCCCATCAGTATTTCTCACCTTCTGCTACTTTCCCTCTCTTATTCTGCTTTCATATTCCCTAAGCACCTCTTGCCATAGTGTGTTTCACAGACAGAATTTCCCTTCTGTTGTAAAACGTATTCAGGTCCACACGGTATGAAGACTTAGAGATGGGGTTTGTTCTCTCCCTCCTTTCCTACCAACCCCCAAATATTTTTTTTCAGAAATGGCAAAAATGAGGTAACTACATCTTCCATTTACAATCTCAGATAAGCCTGTGCACACACAGAAAGCATCACCTGGTATTCTTCCTGCCTTCTTCCCAGATGGGAAGAATGTGTTTCACTTCATTAGGAACCCAGCACAACAGAAGTAATTTAAATTGGGGTTTTTAGACAATTAAATTATGTTTAATTATACCTGGGACAAATCTGTACAGAAGTAACACTTCTCTTAGTGCTAGTTGTTATTTGAGAGTCAATCAACTGTAGATTCTCCTTCTACATATCTGTCGTTTTGGAAGGATTTTTTTTTTTTTTTTAAAAAAATATTCTACCACCCCTTGGTCTCTGGGATCTTCCTTTTACAGGATACAGAGGGCTACAATAAATCCATCCTAAACAGAAGCCTATATACTTTCCTAAGCTGACAGTACAGTTTACCTGGAAATCTCTTACTCATTGCTTTGGGAACACTTTTTTTGGTGCTAGTTTCACCTCACATTGCTCTGCACAAAATTGAAGCGGAGGAGCAGAATGGGCACTGCCTGTCTGTGGGCACAGAAAGGCTTCTCCAGAAGTCACAGTCAGATGGAGCAGAATCTCACGTAGCACAGGCTCTTTATGACAAGCTACCTGACTGCAGCTATCCATAAACATCTGTGGAGTTACACACAATGTTAGAAGCTCAGGAAAAGATCCATAGAGAAAATATAGATGCAGCCTAATTTTGAGGGTTTACTTTTGCTGAAGCAGGTAATGAGAAGGATGCTAATAAAGCAATAAATGCATGCACCTGAGAAGAAGCCAGAGAGACCCCTGCAAGTATGTTCATGAACACAGAAGTCACAAATTACATAGATTTCTTGCTCTTCTTCACACAAGGTGGAGGAGCTCAAAATTCAGTAAACCTTTTCAAGTTGTAAACACAAAAATACAAATGCTTAATAACCGAAAGGACAATTTCAGCAGAAGCCAAAAAAATGCCAGAGAAAGTAGAGATTTTGATTTGTCAAAGGAACTCTAGCACACCCACCTGACTTCCATCCTTCACTGTTTAAACTTAAATTAGCTTATAAAATACATGCAAACAGCAAAACACCCATTCTACACCATTAGGAGAGATTCAAGAATGGATGTAAATCAAAATGCATTTAAGACAATAAAATGCATTGAAGACCAATATATATGGGGCCTTAGTGAAAACTTGGTGTACGGAAATAAGAAAGTTCCAAGTCAAAAGGAATAAGGGAACCTAGTTTAATCTGATTATTCTGGGGCTGAGGCAACATATTAATCAAGTGGACAAAACAATTTTATTAATGAAATCCAAAAGGTACAGTACAATAATCAATCTTTTACTATATTGCAAATGATAAAACAAGCATCCAGAAGGGTTATGCTAATTACATGTTTCAAGTCAAATGAACCCACTCCGTGCTTTGTCTTGTTTAGACAAATAGAGCGTTCCTGCCATTTAATTATATTTCAGATGTCTGTATCAGTGTCTGCAGTGATACATTAGCCTACTGAAGGACTGGAGATAGACTGTTACCTTCTTATGATAGAAACGCATAACCCACCCGGAGAGCAACCTGAGCACAGCAATTCATATGTATGGTGGCGCAGCAGCAAGGGACAAAGCTGAGGGGAGGAGAGGAGCTCCTGTCAGGCACCTTGCAGGGCCACCTCCTGTGGGGTTTTTTGCAGGAAGAGATGGGTGGACTCCTTCCTGCCTGGAAGCACACGGGGTCTGCAAGGCACAGGTTGAGCAGAGCTGAAACACCTGAGCTGGCTGAGAAGGGCACAGCCAATGGCAGGTGGGAGCGTTTCCACGGAGAGGATCCGCTCAGCAGTGTCATGCAAATGTCAACACACAGCTTCTCCTGTCTAGGTTGGCTGGGTTATCTCTGCACAGAACTCTCTGGTGTCACATACATAAGGCATCTGCCCAAACAGAAATACTCTCCTGTAAGGATACAATACAAACCCTGAACTTACTTGTCCAAAATTACAGCTTTACATTTAAAAAAACCAGTACGAACTCCTGTCTCCCTCCCCTGCTTGCAGATACCCTGTGTAACTGAGCAAGACAACAAGGAGAACGCACGTGCGTACAGAATCAACAAAGTGCAAAGTGGGAAAAGGAGAACTACGCTTCTCCCACAGTCCCAAGGAAAATGAGGACATTAACTAGTGCCAGGGAAAACAAAGAATGACCACATCCTTCAAATGTGTTTGAAAACCAGCAAATATTTGCCATAGGATAATTTGGTCTCAGTTATTAAAAGTTACATGACCATGTAAGATAACAGAAAGCCCACAAAACTGATGTCACACCATGCTGATACTGTACACAATGTAAGCAATTGTGAACCAATATATACAGCTGGAAATACAATTCCATGTGTTTCATTTTTCTCCAAGGGTATAATTTTTATGTTACTCTGTATAAGCGGCTCATCTTGGAAATACAAAATACACTGAGAACAACTGAAACATACTGCAGCTTTTCTACAAAGGTTCATGTGCATACCAGTCAGTCCTGTCCCTACTATGAACAAGGACATTTTTGCCTAAATACACACAGACCTTGTGAGGATCCAACATGTTTCTGCCTGCTTTTCCTGAAGCATACATCCTCCCTCTTCCACCCTAGCCATACATCGTCCTTTCCTTTCATTTCGCTTTGCTTCCAAGCAGGCAGGCAGAACACTTCTAGCCATGTCACACTTCACCATTGCCACCACCTCCTTCCTCCCTTGCAATGCAAATTTCTGCACTGGCCATCTGGGTTTGACTGGGTTTTCTGCAACAGGCGTGACCGCTTGTGCCTGTACACCAATTCAGCTGTATCAGCTCCCGCGGTAACACGCAGCCACAGGGCACGGCGTTAGCATGCAACTCAACAAGACATTTTTCATAAGCAGTCAGCATTATCTTCACAGTTCCACATTCACTCACTTCGGCACCTGGACGTAAAGAGCCCCAAAACAGAACTGCAAAATGAAAATAAATACCACTATGCAAAAAAGCCCAGGAAATAAGTGATGATTTGAAAAAAAAGAATCTTTATCAAATCCAGGAATATTTTGAGACAAAAACTACTAGACCTATAATAGTAGCCAAACCCACAAGAAAATAATGACAGCCAACAAGTATGTACCTAAGTCTAATTAAAAAATCACAAACTCTGAAACCTTCTCACACAAAACCAACCAGAACATCTTTCTGACAAAAAAGATTAACAAATCTAATTTTTCCTTAGCTTCCAAAGAAAGTTTTTTAAAAACCAAATGTAAATCATTGTTATATTTTTCAGAATCCTGAACCATGCCTTTTTGTATCTAGCAGTAGCTTATATTTTTATATTTTCATTCAATGCTGTTTCAAGTGAAAAAAAATCTAAGTAATAAGAAAATTCAGAAACAGTCTCTTTGCTACATGCAAGAGAAATGACATCCTAAGAAAGTCACACTAATAAATCCACAGATGCCACTGACTTCAATGGATTTCCTCAGGAATTTACATATTTACCAACAGAATAGAATTTAATACCTGAAGTCAATGAGCTGTGATCTGGCCCTACACATTCTCTTAAATGGCAAAATGTCAATTTTAAGAAAAGAGACACTCTTATTTCGAATTGTAATGACTGCAAATATCTGACTCATCTAGTATTGCACTTTCTCACACCACTGTGTATAGTTTTCCCTGACAGAACTAAAACATAAGGCACAAGGGAAAATTAGTTCACTAGTGTCAAGTCAGGAAAAAAAAAATGTATATGAAAAAACACCACATCGACTTTGTATCATTTAGCATTCACATTAAGTTTTGAATTTTTAAACAGCAAATTATCAAAATAGTGGTATTTATTTCCTAACCACATTTCAAACAAATTATTACACAAATCCACATCACTGAAACAAAAATTTTAGCCTTAAACTATTCCATATACCTTCTTGGATTTTTAAAGTACACTTCTTACAAGAGTGGTGACATTTTTAGGGTAGATGTTTTACAAGGGTTAGTCTTCATTTTTACTATTACATGCCATATAATCTCCCATGTAAACTCATGTCAACTTGCTTTAAATTAACTTTAATTCAGGTTTACCAAAGAAGAAAATCAGACTGTAACTAAATGAGGTCAAGGACTTTGGAAGACCTCATTTAATCCCACAATACTTGGATCCTTTTATGAAGTCCATTTGATCATCATGAGTCGTGCAAATGGACGCAAGTATGTATGGCAGATTAAATAACTCTGTTTAATATGAGTCAGAAATAAGAAACAATAACTAATATTTGTAAAAAGTTACACCTGAAATATTTCACTCCGTCTTATGTTAAATGTACATAGCAGAAAGGTCAGAGCTCCTGAATTTGCTAGATAAATAAATGTTGGTGAGGTGGATGAATCACTGGAGAATTGGTGCATGGCAGCGAATGAATAACCTGCAAATGCTTCCCAAACCCCATTATTTCCCTTTTTCCAGTAGGCCAAAGATTCATGTCCCTGCATGCCGCCAGTTCATTACGGAGAAATATCATTCCTCTTCTGGCACTCTCTGGGCGGCCTCTCAGCCCCACGAGGACCCTTTAATGTTTAATTCCCCATCATCTGCTCCAGTGAACAGCTTAATCTCTGCTTGTATGATCAATACTATATCAGTGTAAATTAAAATGACAATTTTAAAGTAATTAAGCCTGTTAATGCTCGATTCAAATGTCATTATTTGCACAAGGGATTGAGGAGAAATTACATCGTGTCCAGGGTGACAGGAAAATGTTTGAGCCTTCTCAATCCTGTTGCCGCTGTGCCACTGGAGGCTTTAGCAAAGCAGATTAACTTCTAGCTCCCACTGCCAGGATACCTATCCAATTTCAAAAGAGGATAACACAATTTGATAAATTTAATTCCAGCTACAAACTCAATTATTGTGATAATGGATGAAAACTGGGAGGAGACACTAAACAAGACCCACATAAAAAATACACTTAACTTCAGAATGAGATACAACAGTAATTGTTTTATTTGATTTGCTCTATCCCTTTTGAAAACCCTTTAAATAATTGTGATTGTTAGAAGAATAGCCAGCATTTATTAAATAGCATGAGCTCTAAGATCAAAGTGGCTGCAGTTTAAAGGATTTCGGTCACAATGGAAATGTTTGCTATCCTTTGCTTGTACAGCTACATTTATTAGACAAGTAAAATTACATCATTACAGTACTGGATCTCATAAATAGATCTATAAAACTCAACTACACTCAGATGAAATCTCAGCTCATTCTACGTGCTGGCCTTTCTAGACCCTGCTGTGACAGCCTGTAGTCATCTATTATTTCAAAGGAAGATTTTAATAATAGAAAATCTTAAACTTTATGAGACAGCCATAGGATTCGGTTTGTATTTCAAGTCTGACTAGCTGAAAATGGAGCTGAGCTATCCTTGTTTGAGCTCATCTCGAGGCCTCCAGGACTCAGAAAACCACAGCAGTTTTAGGCAAAACATTGGACAGAGCCATCAATATTTGATATTTTGAAGCAGACAGCAGACATGAAACACCAAATGTCATGGATTTAATTCAACAATAAGGAACAGTGGAAAACTGCAAAGGAAGCTCAAACTGTAACAAATTCCTACTGAAAGAGGTATCAGCAGCTCAAAGCGGAGCCTTAAGAGGGTCAATCAGCATTCCCGTCACTGGGTATTGTTTTAATAAATTCAGTTTATCTGACTGTTCGCATTTCCGGAAGTTCTCTGAAATAATTATATTGAATTTTATTAGTGCACATGAAACATTTTTGGCTTGCACTTCTTTGAATAATAAATGGCATATATTAAAGTGCCTTACAGGTCTAATAACTTGCATCAGATCCATGTAGGCCTGTCTTATTAAGTTTTAGCTTAAATTACAGCAGAATTCATCAATCAGTGTTTCTGAAAAGCAGATTTCAGATTGCCACAGACTCTTAAGAAAAATGTATCTCAGGACAATTAAAACATTTACTGTGCCTCAAGTATTTTATCAGAAAATCTATCAAATCAAAGATGAACTGTCAAAAAAGAACTTTAAAAGGGTAATCATAGACTATTAAATGTTTTGTAATAATGAAGAAAATAAAAAGAAATAACTAAACTTTAAATAGAATTTTAAGTTTTTTTAATTAAATGCATCAATCCTAGCACAAACAGAATTTTAAAATGAAAATTAAAGAAAGCTGATTAAGTCATGTACCGTAGCAGTGATATTTCATTGCCAACTTTTTAAACATAGGAGCTGCTGGTATGGCAGAGGTCAAAATAAAGTCCTGACTTCCAATTGCTTTAATTAAAAATCAGCTGTCTCCTGAAAGAATGGCTACAGATTCAAAACTCAAAAGACAATGTTCGGAAGTGGCAGACTATACTCCATAGGTTGTGGGTGTTGGGTTTTGGGTCTTTTTCCCTTTTTTTTTTTTTTGCTTTGTTTTGTTTTGTTTTGTTTGTTTGTTTGGTTTGGTTTCTTTTAAATCTCAAAATACTTGGAATATTACTGTGAGTTAATTACATTTTGCTCTGATAATTATGACAACTTTAAATTATAAAGCTACCGCATCAAAATAGAACAAAATTGCTACCGTTAAAACAGTTACCAGAAAACATATTAAACTAGCAAAGCCAGTGTTGCTTTGGGATTCCCCTGGTATTTTTAAACATTGCTTTATTCTTTCTTTTCTTGTGTCAGTGACAGGCACAAAGACTTGGCTACTGCCACAGTGTACGATACGCATGTATGTGTCAGTCTAAGGTTACTTTTCTTCAAGAAACTTTAAATAGGAAAGCAAACGGACATTTTTTGGAAATTTTTAAAATTAGGTTGGGAAATACAAAGTCACATTGTTCTCACACCACAGCACAATGATCACTGTTGAAAATTTCAGGCAGTTCATACACCAACATCTTAAAATATTTCCCCCGTTAAGCAGCACCAAAAATGACGTCAGATGTGAGTTCTGGCTATATAGCACCTATATTCTACAGTTAACTGAATTAATAGAACGTATATGAAAAAGAACTAACATGGTAAGAGAACTGAATGAGACTGATATGTTTTTCCCCAGGTTTCCCTGCATTTGCAGTAGCAGAGAGCACACTGCTCTCTTTCCCAAGGCAGAGCAGCAGAAAGCAATTCTGCTACAGAAGAAGACGATGAGAGCTGTCTAACCTGCTTGGCCAAAAGCAGAACTCATTACTCGCTAGCTGGAAAGAAAGGAAGAAAAATACTACTTTCAAATTACTGTCTGAATAGATTATTAGAATGCTTTTTTTTGTAGATACCCTAAAAGCTGTGTACACTCTATTACAGCTTTTCTGTTTTGCATTATTAGTAGGGCATGTTAATGGACATCAGACCATATGGAGCAACAAAATAATTGTTTCCCTCTGTACAATAATAGCTCCATTTATCATGTGCATGTTGACCCATGTTTGCTTTACAAAGCTTATTAATTATCAGTGATCTTGGTGCTTTAAGAATAAATAAAGCATCAGTAAAATTCAGCACAATTGACACAGTCATTCAGAATTATTAAACATATCTTTACCACTGAAGGTACGAAAAGTGCCCAACTTCATTTTGCTTTTAAAATTTTATTTCTTTTCAAGAAATTACATTGGTCAGTAGGAACAAAGCCAACATTATTGGGGTAGATTGATATTTGTGCTCATAACTGTTCTGTTTGAAAGTAACTTTTCTTTTTAATACTATGTCTAGTATCAGCTAATTTTTTTCCACTAGCCTTCTATTAACTTGTGAAAAGATAAGCAAAACCACTGTGCATTAATAGATTAATAGATCTCATCCAGTCTTCATACCTACTATGTGTACTTGTGTCATTTAGAACTTGTAGTAAGGGGGGCTGCATCTGGAGTATGGCAAGTCTTTGTCCTAAGCTGACGGCTGCACAAGGAAGCGTTCACATCAATACCAGCTTTGGACAAATAAATCTTTTTGGTGAGGCAGCAGATGGTCCTGTTAGACCCAAACACTGCGGGTTCAGCCCCTTTAGCAAAACCCATCCAAACACCCAAAGGAAAATGGTATTTTATGAAAAAATAACATGTCCTGTCTTACTAAGGTGCTGCTATGGTTTTGATGAAAGATAACTTGATAAATTCTCTGAGCACAACTCAAGACTGTAATTGCAGCGGTTCGCAAACAACGAAGTAAAAAGGCTCCCAGGTGTCAGAAGGTATTTCCTTACCAGTTCCAGCAAAAGGAGTGAGCAACCTCACAGAGAAAGTAAGGATGGACAAATAGAATGCTTATGCTGAATGAACAGAACCACAAATCTAAATTCTGAATCAGCCATTACGCCTTTTATTTTCTTTCTTTTCATGTTCACTGCTTCAGTGGTTTTCTGTCAAAAAATGCTAACAAGCCTTTAAGCTCTTTAAGAGCTTAACAATTTTTCAGTTTGCTCACCAATAGATTTCTTGCAGAATATTTGTTTCCCACATGTGGTGCTATGACACAGCATTCAATCATATTTGTCTTTTTCCTTGATATACAGTTCAACCACAACACAGCTTGGTCAAACCTGTGCCAACGTGTCAGTTACATATTTTTCTTACTCTTTAAGAAAGTCTAGTGACAGGTGATCGAAGTAAAAGACATTCTGGCCAAAACACTGCTCTTAACTTAAAAGGACAAACCGAGCACAAGTAATAGTTAAACATCAATTATTGCCTGGGTTATTTTACTAAAATATAACCAGTAGAATTTTGCTTAGGATAATGTGAGGTGATTAAGGTAATGATACAGTGTTACAGCAGCAGCTGCTGTTCTTGTCTTGCAATCTCTTTAAACCATTAATTAGTATTATCAAGTGTCAGGATGATGAAATTCAGAGTTCTCCTTTTTGCCAATGAAATAAAAAGGTTTTTGAAAAATAGAGATAAATATCTGAATACATAGAGGAACTTTCTTTAATTTCCAAAATAAAAGAGAGGGATATGGCCCTGGGAAGCCTCTGCTTCTACTGCGGCAGAACCAACTGTATGCCACCCCCAGCAGCTGCTTCCATAGTCTGCTCATGGAAGCCTAAATTGTAAAATTTAAGGGGCAGTTTTTAAAATAATTTGGTTAATTTTTTTTTCAGATGATATGGGGAACAGTTTATTCCCTCTGCCTTCCTCAGTTACCTCCTATCTAGACTAACCATACCCAATATTGCCAATCCTTCTCAGCTTATATTTTCTCGAGCTCCACTAAGTCTTGCTGCTCTTCTCCAAACTCCCCAAACCAAGTTTTGGATGGCAGCACTACCGCCTTCAGAGGTGGCGCTGTTCAGAAGAAAGCTGCTGAAAATCTGCATTTCAGCAGGGCTGATTATCTGAGGAAGAACCAATCCAAAGACATCAGAAGTTCTGACATCCCCTGTACATTTCCTTCAAGGCACACACAAATAAATCAGTCGATGAAAGAGTGACTCACATAAGCGAGTGGCTAAACATATAAAAACCAGGGAAATCGGGTTCCTGTCAAGAACTTACCTATCATAAGTTCACATAAGCTCACTGCACTTAGGTTTGGATCATGAATCATTCACAGTCAGTTTTGCAAATTAATGAGTGAGGAAAAAAAATCATTTTCCAAGAGCAGAACTCTAATGAGTAATTTCTATACCAACTCCTACAGCAGGGAAGAGTTTGTACCTCCTTCAAAACTGTTTTTGCTGCGCGAGTTGTGAATGTACAAGCTCAGAAGGATGCCCAGTTCCAGGTGGGAACCTAGTCTTCTTCCAGGGTCAACGGCCACTGGGCCTTGGTTAGCAGGCATTATGCTGTCTGCCATCAACTCCTCCTGAAGCCTGGGGCATAACCAACCTTTCTGAGAGATCAGGTAATACCTAATACACTGGGTTTTTTCCGCTTGGAAATACTGAGCAGGAAAGGAAAAAAATCTAAGTGACTATAGGGTTAGACACAGCCATCAAACAGGCCCACAGGGTGATGACTGCAAAATTATGAAGGAGGAAGATAATTTTAAGATCGTTATTCTTCCCTGTTCTCCATCTCTAAGTTGCTAATAGAGCATTTGAATCTATATTTTTACTATTTTACTGTTCTCTTGGCCTACATTCTTACAGAACTGTTCCTTTCTACTTTTTATGACTACTGAAGCAAGACTTTTATGAACAAACTCTGATTATCAGTTAACACATAGTCAAAAGGTGTCCCTAAAAATAAATACAGGATCTTTGCTATTTAGTACATACAAACAGGAAAATCTCAGGTTTACAAACAGTATTTACAAGTGACATTAGTAAAAATCCCTTTTTTTTTCCTTCTCCTAATCAGAAGTGATTTGAAAGCAGTTGGACCATACTGCAGGTTACACAATGGCTTTTCCAAGTCATGGTGAACTACCCGTAACTGTAAAGGGCAGCAAGCTGTCTCCGTGTGAGAACTGAAAACCCAGCCACTCTTCAGGATCTGCTGCTTTGTTTGCTGTTTCTGCTCCGAGATCACCAGAAGCAGAGTAGCTACGGCCACTGCAAATTCATGATGACCCAATTGATGCAAGTCATACGCATGTCCCTCCAAACGCCAAAGACTTATAAATAGCAAGAGGAAGACCACAGCACAAGCCCTAAGGCTCTGGGGCACAAGAGTGACTTACTGCCTACCTAGAAGTTCTTTAAAAATACTCAGTCACATATGGTGAATTCAAGTCTACCATGCTCAGTAGAGGATATTGAAAAGATCCATGCCAGAGATGGAATGGGAGAGTCAGAGGGGAGAAGCATGTCCCCTACAGTTATTTCCCAGGTGTCACTGTGGGACTCACTCCCCCATTCCCCCACTCCCTTTTCCAGCCACAGACAAGTAACACTTGGGTGCTTTCTGTTAACATGATCCATTGTGCTGACCGATCGTCAGACCCAAAGCAATCCAAAGCCCAGAAGCACCTCACAAAGGATTACTAAAGCCGAGGGTGGGATCTCAAGTGCCACCAATTCCTGACACGTAAGTAAAGCATTTATCATTCCTATTCTTATTGCAAAAGGGGAAGATGGCAGCTGGAGCTGCATGCCCACAGAACGTAGAGATGCCTGGCCTGGGCTCCCTGCACTTTGGGCTGCCTCCATGCAAGTCATGGAATCTTACAGGCAAAATTCTTCAGGGACACCCAAATACTTTCTGCATTCGGGCAAGTTCCATGTGTAAAACAAAATGTTAGTGTTGTAACGCACACTCAAAAATGTTTTTGCCACACAAATAGTTATGAAAACATCCAGCAACAAAGTTCAAACTTCCCCTCAACAAAATGTCCCTTGAAGAACCTTTTCTTCATGCTTCCTGTTTTCCCCTTCTCCGTTATAGACTCCAGACTTGGCTCCAGGCATGGAACAGCACCCTTCCCCAGCCAGGATCCTGAGCCTGACAATGAGAGCCTTGCCCTGTGCTGCGACCATCACCATCCCCAAATCCTCATGGGATACCCTGTCAAACTCCAAGTTTCATTCCTCATCTTTAAAGCCTTTTTTGAAATTTTGCCTGTTGTAACTGATTACCCTCCTCACCCCTGCACATGCAGGACAAGGGTGTTGCAGGAGCTGAGGAGCTGCAGCCTCAACAGGGATACTCCCAAGAGCAAAGAGTGGAACACCTCTGGGACTGACCCACAAATCTGAAGCTCGCTTCTAATCAAGGCCTATGAGGAGAACATTCCATACATTTTGACAGTTATTCCTCCTCCTTGGAAGGAAATGAAGTAGTATAAACCCCAGGAACCTTAATCAAACTCCTGCAAGTGGATACATTAAAGAGAATTCAACTGTAAACTACTTCCAAGGAGCCTCTGGATATTAATAAGACACACATGAACAAAAGCAAAAACTGGCTGATGAAATACAGTTACCTAGGAAAGAGGGCAATGACTGAACTGCCATCAGCTCTCTAAAGTAATTTATGGAGCTCTTGTTTTATTCCTCTTAATTGATCATGTCTCCTTGTATTAAGCACGATAAATGCATGAGTTTAACTATATTTGAACCACCAGGCACTGGCTGGTAAATCTAGGAAGGGAATATGGTGAAATGCAAACTCACATGCTGAGAAATTTGCCAAGGTGTGAGCACTGACTCCATGACACCAGGTGTAAAGTTAAGACTCCACAGTAAAGATCTAATTGCTTAAGGGGCTTTTTAATGCTGACCAAACTTCTCTCTCTATGTTAACAGAAGAAACCACTCTCATTCTCATCACAACTTTTCTTTTTCTATTACCGTTAGGAGCAGAGCAGGCACTCAGCCATTTCTTGCAACAACATTAAAAAGCAGGGTTGTAAAAGCTGCCAGAGAAGAGTAACATCAATACAGCTGTTCCTAAAGAATGTTTCAAGATCTAAAAATCAACTGGCTAGTTTGTAAGAGAAAACAACTTTTTTGAAGATGCATGTTGCCGCATTTTAGTGCTTCCACAGAAATACCCGCACTGCCACAATTCATACCACCGCAGTGTTAGCGCATGAGCAGCGTAACCGTTAAAGAGCTCATTACATTACTGCGTACCTATTTCTCGTTGGATGTAAAATGAAGGTAAACCAATGAAGCAAAAATAATCCATTTAATACTTATGCTATGCGAGGCATTTATATGGGGTTTCTGTTGTTGTTGTTACAGTGCTTCTATTCATTCTTATGCTTTAGTGGTTCAACTGCAATTTATCAGCCTGTAGTGGAAAATACCTGGCACCTACTTAAAATGCATGGAGCTAGCAATAAAATTAACCTTGTGGCAATTGTTTTCCCACATGTTTGATAGACCAATGTCAGCTCATCTGTTAGAAGGAAATAAAAAAGTCAAGCCTAAATGTACAAAAAATTATGATGGAAGCCTTAAATAAAGCAAGGGTAATGCAAGTTTATTGAGTCAAAAATCAATCAATCAATGAGCGAGTGGATTAGGAGCACCTCATAAGCCCCAAAGAAATAATTTGCCCAAACACTGGGATTTAATGGTAGAGGACCAAATTCCAACACTTTTAGGAAGTAAGTAATGAAAAATCAATTCAAAAGGAAAAACAGATCAAGAACCCTGGATTCTGACATGCCGACACATTTATTGCTGAATACCATTTCTTGGCTGACCCGAAAACTTCGGAAGGTGTTTATTTACTTTCAACACCTTCCAGAGATCAATATTTTTAATTTGGATCCGAGTTATTATTTTTCACATCACAGCATCGGGGAGCGGAGTAAAGTGGCTCATATTTTAGTGCTAAAAAGATCGATATGACAGTTTCACCTTCACGGCAGCCCCCCGCAGCCGCCTGGGCGCACATCATAACATCCCGCAGGGGGGTGCGAGTGCCACGGCGCGGGGAGCAGGTCATCACCCAGCCAGAGAGCCAGACAGCCCATGATTTAGCTGATCATGAAGGGCCTGGTGCCCTTAGAAAACCAATCTTGTTTCTCTCACTTTATCAGGCCTGTCTTTTATCCAGTGCACGGGAAGGGGGAGGGGGCCAGAGGAGAGAGAAGAGAAAAAGAGGGAGGGAAGGAGCAGAGTAAAAGACAATCAGTTTCATAAAGCAGATTACGTCCTTTATCGTAAATGCATCCATTCGTTTTTACCTTCCTTGAACCAAGGCGAATCTGTAATCGATAATTAATTTCCCATAAATTTCAAAATATTGTTCTGGCAGCTGAAAGGGGACAAGTGGGCAGGGGAGAGCGGGAGGGAGGATCTCCTGCGCTAAGAGGCATTGCTCTTGGGCTCTGGTGGCTCTATCGATCGCTGTTGGTCGGGCTGATGGAGGCAGGCAGGGAGAGTTATGGACCCAGTCAGTGGACCGCTGTCCTGACATCTCTTTCGTTGCCACGGTTTAAGGTTGTGCTGCCTCTTCGAGAGCCAAAGAAAATGGCACGTACTGCAGGCTGCATTATCACGGGTAGCTTCACTCCAATCTGAATTTAGCTACCTCCTTTCCATTGTGATGGACTGACTTAACAGGCACCTTCTACACACACTCTTTGAGCTTTCAAATTCCCTTTTGCAATCCATTCATCCTCCCAGGGTAAGATGATTGAGACGCTACACAAACACTAACATATTGCCACAGAAAAAGGAAGACTGTTTTATATATTTAGAAGAGTATTAACCGTGGGTTTTACATATGCAAATCAGTGACATTGAGGCTGGGGACGGGACATACGCGGCACAAGGACTTGGTCTGTGGGACTTGCGGCTTGCAGAGTATGGAATAATCAAGCTCACCCAGGCATGTAAGCACTGCACAGGTAACTGCTTCAGGCAGACTATGCTGTAATTATGGACCAAGTATTCTTGTTGTCAAGGAACTGCAACTCAAACCCAAGGACTAATTGCACTGCCTTGAGTGATTTCTTAACAAAACATTTATGTCTATCCCCAGGAAGTTATTGGTAATACCATAAAATAGCTGTTATTTGTCACTTAGTGTAGTAATCGGTTCCTTAAAAGGGTAGCTCATGTGAAACTAGGCAGATACCAAAATGGGAAAACTATGTACCAGTAAGATGCATTTATTGGGAAATCTCACGCTTTCTTCTTAATGCGTCCTGGACAATGAGAATCAGAGACAAGGAGGAAATGTGACTCTGGGGATGGGCTGCTCAAAATAACACATTCTTTTCTTAGCATAATTAATAGCTCACATTCCTTAAAAAATTGCCTTCATGAGGTCCTATGCTTGGAAGAGTAATAAATGATAGTCATCCTCCTGGGGAACGCTCCAGAATACTAACTGAAAAGTAAATGCAGGACTATTTCTCCAAATTACGTATCAGAGGTAAAGGTCACATTAAAGGAGCAGCATTATGTAATGACATTAACTGAAAGCCAAGCAGCTTCTGGCTTACTGACAGAAGCACTGCAAAGTCAGGATAAGGAGACTTCCTTGGACTCTCAGAGACATGCACAGCGATCAAGCACACAGTCAGCCCGATACGCCTCTTCTGTATTAAGATGGACAAGTGCCTGCCTGCCTTTAAATTCAAGTCCTGAAGGATAACAGCGGAGAATCGCAGCTAACAAATGATCCAAGCATATGATCGATCATCTGTGTTTTTGTAAAACTATTTAGAAGAAAAAGTCCTTGTATCTCACTGCAAAGCACCCTATTTCCCAACTAAAGCTCTGCAATTCAGTAAAATATTCTTGGTTTGTTGATCTCTGTCAACCAGAAATCAAAGCATCAATAACAAAAAAACCTCATCTTCGATTTCATGTCAAAGAATGGAATTTTTAACTCTTACATTAGGAGATCAGAGAACACTTTAAGAGCTAGTTGAGATCATCCCTAGAATCCTGGAAAGTCTGGCAGAAGGGCTACAGAGAACAAGTTCATGAGTTGGACCCCCTCACCTGGGACAAGGCTAAAGACCCAGGACAAGACCAAAGCACCCTTGGAAAACACTCACCACCCTGGATATGCTTTGAGGGAGACACACAACTTGGATAGCCCTTTCCAGACTTCTGCACTCCATTATCTTTACTAAGGAACATCATCTTTCTCACTCAGGCAGTATAAAGATGTGCCATTTTACTGGCCTGCGAGTAAGGTGTGCCTGTAAAATGCAAATGCCTTACCTTCCGTTGCAATCTCTGAAGAAGTTTTACGGACGCTTTGCAAGTGATATTTTGTTGGCTCATGATTAAAGGCAATAAAATTAAGTAGACCTTTAGTATGCTAGAAATCAGGAACACTTGCCAAGTGTCATGGTCTCCAGATCCACACCTTGGTTCAAGATTTGTTCACATTTGGAGTTTGGTCCTATCAAGCAGGTGGTCAGCATCTAAAAGCTACTGAAATGCAGTACTAAACTTCAAATCTTAGTGTGCCTATAAAACCTAAGGGACTGGATTCACTCGGGACTGAACTGATGAAGAATCCTGAGACACAGAATAATAGAAACAGAATCTTCTGCACCCGAAGCACCCTGTGTGGTTTTGTTTAAATGACAGAGAATGCTCAGACATAGATTTCTTGCTGGAAGCCAGAACAACTTCTGTGCCAACCTGGACCACTTTTGCTGTGAAGACTGCTATGTACCATGTGCACATCTGCTGGCTTAGGCTCCACTTTCATTTGTCTGAGAGATGAGCTGCAAGTAGGCAGCGGTCATCCCAAGTGAGGAAGTCAGCCTCTGCAGGAAACCAAACTATAGATAATTCTCATCATCTGCTAATTTCTTTGAATCATACAGTGTACAATCTTGGTCCTCCTGGAGGTTCAAGCCTGTTGTGACTTCCTAAGATTACAGCCAACCATGGATTAAATTTTTCCCAGACATTCAATTAACAGGATACCTAGACAAAGTTATATTATGACAAGCCAACAAGTGTATCATGCAATGGAAATGGAAGTTTCTCAGACTTGGAAAACCCCTGGTGAACAATAAAGAGGACAAATACCTATCCAGCTGAAGAATTATTACCAAGGTCTGACTCAATGGACCCCACACTCAAAAATAAGATGTCTTTAGTGTGTAACTGTCCTCAAGGCTGCTTGCAAAAGTTGCCATTTCTCCTGTTTTAACACCTCTCTCTCCTTCATTTCTCCTTAAGAGTTTGAACATTTAGAATATATTTTATTTACTCCATGATAATAGCTACCCACTATTAGATACAGGTACATATTCTTTTGCAAATGTCCCAATATTTCTTCTCATATAGCACTTTACTTAGTGAGTATGACTGTCATAGTCCTGTGCTCTCTTTACTTCATAAACTGCATAGGAACTAAGCATATAAACTTAATGCAAGTATATCATAGAATCACAGAATGACTCAAGTTCAAAGTTACCCACAAGGATCATGAAGTCCAACTCCTGTCCCTGCACAGGAGAACCCCAACATTCACACCAATTGCAGCAAGGACAAAAGATCTATTTGGGTCCTGCTGAAATCACGTTCTCATTATCAAGCACACTTGGAGGCTATAATGATTTGGAATCCGAGCTAGCAACATGTGCTTGCATCCCAGAAGGCCAATGGGCTACATCAACAGAAGCATGACAAGCAGATCAAGAGAGGTGATTCTCCAGCCTCTCAGCACAAGAAAGACATTGACCTGTTGGTCCAGAGAAGGGCCAACAAAAATGATCAGCATGTTCTAACACCTCTGCTATGAAGACAGGCTGAGAGCGTTGGGGTTTTTCAGCCTACAGAAGAGAAGGGTCTGGGGAGACCTTATTGTGGCCCTTCAATTCATACTGAGGGCTGACAGGAAAGACAGGGACACACTTTTTCGCAGGGCTTGTTGCAAAAGGACGGATAATGGTTTTAAACAAAGAGAGGGGAGATGTAGATCAGATATAAGGAAGAAATATTTCACAGTGGGAGTGGTGAAACACTGGCACAGGTTGCCCATGGTGGTAGTGGATGCCTCATCCCTAGAAACATTCAAGGTCAGGTTGGATGGGGGTCCGAGTAACCTGATATGCTTGCAGATCATAGAATTGCATGGTTGGAAGGGACCTTTAAAGGTCATCTAGTCCAATCCCCCTGCAGTTAGCTGAGGCATCTTCAAATGGATCAGAAGTGCTATGAGAAGTCAAGTGCACCAGGCAGTACATGGAAGTGGATCGCATGGATTCTGTGATTTTACAAAAACTATGCAGAATGTTCTCTCCTTAAGTTTGCCAAAACTCACAACTTTAAATCAACTTCTTCCCAATGAAAGCACTTGTTTCCTGAACAGCTGCTCTGAGACGCCTTCCTGGCCAGAATGCTTTGGGTTATCGACCCTGGCAGCAGCAGTCTGAAGCAATGTTTCACTGTGGACAGTGACAAAACAAGCTGCACTTCTCCCACACAGCCCCACACTACACAGAATCTTCCTCATCCGGTACTCTCTTCTAGACACCCCAAAAGGCAACTTTATCTGCTGTAAAGGAACACAAGAGCACTGTATCAGTACTTACCAACACAAATACTTAAGTTTTTATTTTCAAAGTATTCTTTTTTTTTTAGTTCTGATTTTTCTTACTCTTTCAAGTCCACTGAAGTTGCTTTTTTTTTTGGCCTTCCGAAAGTAATTTCCGTATAAAGAAGAATAATTGTTGTCTATATGGAGAAATTACCACTCAAAATGAATTTACAGCAAAGCAGCTGCTCTGCACTCAATCCTTCCAAGGAAAAAAGCAGCAGACCTACACACAGTATCCTCTCACTACTGTCAACCATCAAAAAGTGGCCCATGCTCCTCTGTGTAGAGAGTGGGTCTAGGGAGAACATGGACCTTGGACAAATCCCTAAAGTAAACACAACAGATTGAGATGCATAGCATAGGAGTTCAAGTGCAAAGATTTACCCCTTCTGTTTTTATGTAAGCAAGTGCAAGGTAGCTTGTACACTGTAAGTTCACTCTTGCTTACTGATAGGCAATGTTAATTCCAGTTTTAAACTCATTAGCACTTCAGCAATATTTAAAATTTTGGGGTATTCAACTGGAAATACAATAAAGTGACTTCTGAAACAGGTACATAACTTCCCGCCCCCCCCACTCCCCCCCTCCCCCACACCCCAGCCTTTATTTCTATATTAAATATTATTATATTGAGATTTTTCTGCTAACAGTTTTCCAGTTCTGAAAGTATAATTACAATATAAGAAATACCCCATTAGGTATCCAGAATACCATAATACCTCCCAAATGTTACTCAGTGCTTTACTTTCATTACACCTTAAACCCTCCCTGCCAGGCCCACCGAAGTCCATCAGTGTATTATCTGTTTTCATGTACCATATTAACCAGGGGATTAGCCTGCAGCTTTATTTGAAAAGTCGTGTGTCAAAAGAAGAGGTTTGTATAATCTGATAACACTTGTATCCGTGCATGTGTATCTCAGTGGGGGATTTGGGTGTGCTGATTCCATCCAGCACCAGCATTAAAACCAAACCAAATCACCAGGCAGGGTGGGCTTGAGAAATAAAAGGTTAGGATGCACTCAGGTGTTTTTTCTCTTTTGTAAGAGACATACGTCATATGTATCAGGATCAAAGCTAGTGCAGTTGATTCCTCCCATGCAAGCGATTTTCAAATTTTCACCTGGTAATCAGGCATCAAGCAGACACAGGAAGCTTTAAAATTATCTAAACATTACAGCAATTGTTATTTAAAAGACAATTTGCATGGGAGAGAATTGTAAGTAATGGTGATATTTAAATGTGGGATCTATAACTGCAGCTGCTTTCACAAAAACAACTCAGCACAGAAATACTCAATCTTTTTGGGAGACCTTTTCAGGAATGCAAGACAGTTCAGGTTAACACCGTTTGAGCCCGAGATTAATAAGCCATTAATATAATTAATTGAGATAGACGCAAATTCTTGCAAAACAAAGTTGAGGGATTTTTTTTTTAATGTTAAAGTTATAATTTACTTGTCTCCTCCCACCCCCAAGGTCCATGTATTTTCTGATCATCAATACTTTGCTTCTGACATTCTCATACATCACACATCCCGTTCACACATTCTTTCCTTATATAGTTTCTTCCTCTGTGGTCTAAACCCTCCAACTGCCATAATACAAGTGATCAAACCACCAACTACAAACTTCTAATATGAAGACTACCCAAGCCCTCACCCTGATTTTGGACAGCCCTGTTTCCCATAGCTTCCACGACAGTGAGTCGTACCTGCGAACACATGCTGTTTCAGTCTGCTCTAGTTTATCACCTGTATGTGGGAGTACCTGCACACCTACTCGTTTTCATAGATGCGTTGAAGGTGAAGCTTAATATTGTACAATATAGATTTACATCTTCCATCAACTTTATATTGTTCTTTCTTGGATATTCTGATATGCTTCCTTGTTAGTGAACCAAACAGAGTTTTGCTCTTGTAATACAAAAGAAACTGAAGCTGTTTCTCTGTCTCCTCAAACCCCACCATAGGTCCACACTGTCTGATCAGCAATCCGATTGTTGTTTTTATGCCCCTTCCCTATCTGAGTTTATAGCCTACACACTGCACTTCAGTTTCACAGAGTCACAAAACACCTTGGTGGATTCAGAAGTTGTGCAGCATCTTAACCAGAGTCAGCAGCACCCTGTTAAATTCTCTTCTGCACAAGACAGCCCCTCAGTTCTGGAATGAATGTTCAGGGTTATTTTAAGTTTATTCAGAAATCAGTTTTTATGTATTTTTTTTTTTCCTCAAAGAAATCTTCTATTTATCTGGAAAAGGTGGGATAAAATTAAACCAGCCCCAAACTCCCTTCACTTTAATACTGCACAACCAATGGTAGGAACCCGATCACAATATATCCCTTCCCAACTTGGACTTCTACTAAGCTCCTCTGGAGAAGTAGTATTTATCCTGTTTATTTGAAAAACAAAACCTTATGATCTAAATATTTTTTGCTATACATTTATTTATGTTAATAAATTACCATAAAATTAGCAATCTGTGTCCAGGGTAACGGACTGAGTTAAGATGACAAAGATGTTCCTGATACAGTGAGCCACTTAGAAAACAGCAATATTTGAAATTGTTTGGAGAGAAGGAGCAGATTCTTAGCCAGACTTCATGAGCAAAAGTCACTAAATTTGTCAAAATGACTACACCCTACATTTCCATCCTTTCCTCTTTTGTTTTATATGCTTTGCATGTCAGACAAATTATCAGGAAAATACTCCTTGTGTGACATTTCATTGCTTAATGCTTTACTGGTGCAGTAAAACAAGACAACTGCTGAAATTATAGGAAAATAAATTTGTAATTTCTTCCTCATTTAGCCATTTTTGAAGCTCATGTATAGGAAAGTCATTAATGTTATGTCCTCCTATTGATGTTCCAAGCCTTTCAAGGGATAACTAATGTTTTTTCTATACTCCTCCATGTGGCCAGTTAAATTAGACACATTATTTCTGTGCTGTTAGAGAACACTGATCAATAGACACTTGGAAAGCCCTCTAAAACTAAGTGGAAACACTTCCTCAGTGTCAAAGGGTTCTAGTTTGGGTTTGTACATTGCAAGCATTGTTAAATTTAACAGAGTAGTAAGTGTGTGCCTATGGCATTTTAATACTGGCATCCAAAGCACTGAGCACTGATTTCTCTTTAAAAATACCATCTGACACTTGGTATGCATTGACCATGATTGTGGTGGTTTCATGGAAGGAGATACTATTGCCTCTGTGCCAGCACTAGGTCTTTTTTTACTGACTTCCATCATTGGGAATTACTCTGCTGCCAAAGTCCATTAGACTCCTGATCACAGAGCTTGCAGGTTTCAGCCCAGCTCAGTTTCACTGAGAAAAGTGCAGGTCTTTATTCATATTTTTTCCCTTGGAAACTGGGCTGCTTACTGCCTTTTCACATCAGTAGTAATAACTGGAGATTATGATTAGGTAGTGCAATACAACAAAATCTTTTTATCCCATTCATTTGCTTTTAATTGTGAAGAAATAGGTGCTTTTCCAAGCCTTTTAGAAACGAATAGCTGATAAGCTACGTGGCGAAACCTGACTGCCACATGATATCCATAAAACGGGAGTGAGCAGGCTCATGTATTGCTTTCTTTTCGGCTATGAATGCTGTATTACACCATTATTTCAAACACTATTAAACCCATTAGTTTATATCAGTAAATAGTGTGTGTATTCTTTTGCTACAGTCTTGCTGCTCTTATTTAAGAATTAATTCAATGCCTCAGACAAATACATTAGCGAGTTCCTTAAACAGCATTTCATAATTTCTTAAGCAATTATTTTCACATTTTCCAATCTCACATCTTTTCTTGGAAGTCAGAGCTGTTCCAAGTCAAACATTTCACTCGCACAAACAAAATTCCTCACATGCATTACTTGAAAAGAGCCGTTAATAACATTGTGGCTATGCTACAGCAACGTATAAACGGTTCTGCCCTTAGCTCTACTGCATATAAATGCAAACAAGAGACCTGATTGCCTCATACTCTAATACTTCTATTTATTATTTTTTTAAGTAGAAAGACAAAACCTAGCAACTATGCCCCCAAATTTCTAAAGGGGACCCATGGAGGGCTCCACAAACTTCAAATTAAAGCTTTTACTGTATTACTTGTGCCAGATCATTAATTATTTTAGTGGAATATACTGTTTTTTATTACTATTCTTCCTGTTTCATTAAATAGCCAAGATCTTCCTGAGCATTTGGAGAACCTTTACACAAAGCATCCTAAAGTCCTCAGCTGGCTGCAGAAGAGGCAGGCACAGCAGAGGCACAAGGGCTGTCCATGGCTGGAGAGGAGCTGGGGACATGCCTGCAGGCACAGCTCCCCAGCAGCAGGTGGGTGCTTGGACACCAAGGACAATAGCTGGGCTGCTGAGCAATGCCTTCACAGTCCCAAGAAAAGTCTGGAAGTGTTCCTGTGTTTTAGAACGGAAAGGTCCTTTATAGCACCTAAACATTTACCAACAGATGTTCACCAGATGTGCAGAACGCAGTCATTCAAACACAGTGAGCAGCTGCCTGCAAATCACTAAGGTGAAGAGTTATTAATCTTTGGCCACGGATCACTTGTGGATGAGCTGCTAACAGTGGATACCAAGCAGTACTCTGCTTTCCTTTCTGCTTCTCCCTTGCCCCCACCCCAGTCTGGCCAGGACAGCACTTTAAGTCACCACAGGTGGGGAAACACAGTACCTGCTTTGCCAGCAGGGAGCAGGGAGCATGAGCAGCTGAGTACCGCAGCCCCAGGACAATGCTGGCAGCTTTGGTCTGTTGTGGTTCTGCTGTGCCCAGCGCTAGGCAGCACATGGTGCAGGGTCTTGGGGATGGACAAACTGCAGACTGGGTGTGCTGATGTGAATGGACTCGTCTGCTCAGGGAGCGGATGAATGCCACGACCAAAGTTGTGAGCCTTGTGCCTGTACCAGCACAGCCTTCACTCTGCAGAGCCTGCTCTCAACTCTGCCACAAAAATTTTCTTCCTTTCACCCCAACAAGACTCACTTTGCTCTTGGACTTCAAAGAAACTGTAGTAAAACAAAATAAAAAGGTCCGAAAATGGAACTTCTATTCCATTCACAATACGCCAATATCTCTATTAGCTATGTTTTCCCTCAAAATTCTCTATTATTTGCACTATTTGCTGCTCCTTCTCAGCTGGGCTCTCCTTATGTGCCCACTCTCCCACAGAGCAAAGGCTGGGCTGGTGGGGAGCTGTTTCACGCCTGTGCCCTGCACAGTTACTTTTAAACAATCCCAGGATACTCTGAATCAAAGTACCCATCTGTGCCATGGCAAGGCTCCATGCCACACAAGTATGAGTGAGTCACACACTTTGAAGGTACCTGCCCAAGTAACAACCACCACCGCATGTCTTGCCTCAGATGACAGCCAGAGCTTAGAAAAGAAAAAAAGTTTGCTTTTGCCTCACTTTTCTTACAGCAATTACAAAATTCCTTTTTCTAAATTTTTAAAAGCGTGGAAATAGCTGATTTCCTCTTGTATTCAGATACTATAGTCTGTAAATTAATTTCAAATATTTCAGCTGATTTTTAGATCTATGGGTTTCTACAAGTTACAATTATTCTTTATAAATTCTCCCTTTTTTTTTTTTCTAAATATGTCATCTGTTGCACAAGTACAATCTAAAATTCTAAATATAAAATCCACAGCCTATATAAAGCACAATTCCATATAAACTGTTAATCTGTAGGTAATACAAACACCATAATGACTCCATGGATAAAGAAGCTGCTCTATGCACTCATAGATTTGTAAACAGAAGCTGATCCAAGCCTGCATTATTAGGATACTTATTTGTGAAATTTCTCACTATTTTGTAGTTATTCCTCCTCTTCCACTTATACAGCAGTGTCAGAAAACAGGTGGAAAATAAGCCATGAAATTCCTCACAGCAAGAAGAAGTCTATAGATGTCTTATTGATTTGCTTCAAAATCGCACAGAACAAACATCTCTCCTCCAGAAGAGAAGGGAAGCAACTACCTGAGAGCTGACTTCGTTCCCTAAGAAATTAAACAGATTTCATTTCAGGTGGCTGTAAACACATATACATGACATAAAATGACAAGACTTCTACAATCACTTTTTCCATGATTTTGTCAGAAGCAGTAGGATTAATTTCTACAGTCAGCAGCTCACCTAGTCAACTCATTTTTGTCAATTAAAAAAAAAAAGATACAAGCTAATGAAGAGGTCAAACTTTGCGATGCAGGTTTCAAAAAAACTGCCAACTGTGCATTTCATCAAGAACCCTCAAAACCCAGAAGGCTGTAATGGAAAGCGACTCTGTATTATGATGGAGATGAGGAGCAAGAAGGCTGCTGGAAAACATGCCAAAGCAAGGAAGTCCTGCTGGGCACTCCAGGTGCAGAAACAAATCCAATCACTGAAAGACACTGCCATCGCGAGGCTTCACCCGGCTTTGCATCACTTGCATTGCAGCATAAACAGAGCTTAAATCCTCATTTTTCCATTTCACTTTTCCTGCCACATACAACTCGCCAGCTGGCACTTCTGTGCACAGCTATCGATCTGCTCCTGGCATTTTAGGGTCATTTCTAGGGAAGAATAACATATTTCTTTAAATGGTTTTATTCTCCTCTAGGAAGTGGAATTAGCAGAAAGTAAAAAGCAAACAAAAATCCGAGTAGCAACCATGGATACAACAGCGAGTGCTTCCACTGCAGTGTCTCAGAGGCTCACAGAGCAGCCAGCTGCCTGGCATTTAACAGGAGGGTCTTCCTGCGCATCCCCTTGCATCCCACCGGTGTTACACACTGGTGTGTATGCTCGACGAGCAAGAAAAAAATTCCAAAGAACTTGCATAATAAAATTTGTTTTAAAAGCTGCTCCATATTTTAAAGTGCTTAAACTAATGCTTTTAAAACACAAAGAGGCAGTGAGGGAGAGGGAAACGTTTGATTAGAATTGACATGTGGAGGCTGGTGATGACAAAACACTTTTGGCTTTGTGTATGTGCTTCACAGAAAGGAGTCTGTGGACTTTTCATTCCCGAAGATGATTCCCTGCATGAATCTCAAGGGAGTTAATTTCAGAAGAGACACCTCAGGTGCTGCTGCAGAATGACCTTCCCTTGCAGTACAGCCCTATCCTCAGGTACAGCATCTCTACCAGACAACACTTCTGCTGCCTTCTCTCCTCACCACACAGCAGGAACCCACCGTCATACAATAACAAGTACTTCGTATAAGCATTGCTTTTAGGAAGCCTGAAGTAAGCCCAGGCTTTCTAAAGGACCAGGGCAGGAGTCCCCTGGAAGCCTCAACAGAAGCAGCTCTCTGGAGCTGAACACAGGAAGGAGCATCCTGGTCCCATAACTTCTTATACCATCTTAATTAGCAAGGGAAACGGTGAGTCCCACAGACCACCCCCACCACAGCAGGGCCACAAGGGAAGTTGTGAGCCATGAAGCTGTCATCACACCAACACAAAGATGTGCATTCTGTTCAATTTGGTTTACTGTGCTATGGCTTAAGAACAAAAACAATGACCTGCCTCTCTAGCTTGGTGTATTTTTTCAAAGGTATCATTATAAAAACCATTATCATTATAAAATTCCATGGAATAAAAGAAGAGGGGAAAAAAGGAGAAGGTGGAAAGAGGATCACATAATTATCAGAAGAAAATTCAAACAGATAAGCACAGTAATAAGCAAATAAGCCTACTCCAAAATCTCCTGCCAAGCAGGAGGCCACACATATATAGCTACAAATTCTAGACTATTATCAACATCCCAGCTGCACCAAGACTCCTCCTCTCAGCCTTCTGAGAACTGAGAAAGACATACTGATCAGAGCAAGGGCAATGGAGAAAAACAAGGACAATCAGCGGGCAAAGCCACAGTGCGATGGCCCAGCAGCCTCCTCCAACCCCCGCAGCCCCAGCCACGCAGGTGCCAGGCTGGTGCTTCAGCTCCACCTCCTGGGGAAAATCTGCCTTTCTGCAAACTCGGAAAAGTCCTCCAAATTGTTAATGGAGAAACAGGCCCATAACTAATCAGGGATGTGAATTCCCCCAATATTCAATTCAATTATGCCTCTCTTCCTAAATCATCTTTTTTATTTAACCAAACTCTAAACTGCCATAGCTAATAAGCTCAGAAGAATCAGTGTACACCATTCATTTCTGGGAACAGGCCGACATTTTCTAAGACCCATTAATAACTATGACAGGATTTATGTACAAGATAAATTCAATTCAATTTCCTTTTTCAATTAATAGCCAATTATTCGAACTCAGCTCAACCAAAAATATTACTCAAATATCATTAATCTAACAAAAATTAACTTTAATATTCTCTTAGTAATGAGCAGATATAATTATAACACACTTGAATAAAGTGTTGTTCGTCTGTATTTTCAGGATCACTGGAGCCCCGCCACATGTGCCAGCTCAGGATGTTGTTATTAAAGACAGACAGTGACTTGTGCAAAGGTTGCTCCAAGATTCTACTGCAGGCCACTCAACAGTTTATGTAGCTTAATTTAAAAGTAATTTTACATCTAAAAAACTACTGGTATGGATTGCATGGAGTCAAGTGAAAACAATCAGAAAAAAAAAAGCTCATAATCATTTTCTATAGATTACAGCAATGCATGTACCAATTTATGTAGTCCAAGAGGATGTGCTACTGCAGAATTTGAGCATTCCTTTTCTTCTTTATAGTGATTATCCTTACTTCATCTCTATTGCTCCCACCTGACGGGTGTAATCCATCCCTCACTGAGACAGCACCGGGTAAGCCCAAGCCCACACCTCTGCAGCTGCCTGCTCCTGCCCTACTCCTGGGATAGCAATGCCTGTGTTAGTGCAAGGAGCCGGGGAGGACGGTGAGTTCCTAATGCAAGTGCACAGACAGGCACATACATGAAGTTCCCTTTTGTGCTCCAATAGGAGGTGGTGCAATCAATGGCAGTTTGCAAGTGTTTTCTAGAGACCTGCTCATCAGAAGACCCAGACATGCTCCCAACAGATCGATGCCTTTATCATCTTCAGCAAGACAAACATCTTGGCCTCCATAATCCAACCATGGATTTAAAAGCGGGTGGCGGAATAATGCCTACCAGAAAAATGATTTGTTACCTGCTGTATTCTCCATTAATAATCCACCTTTGTCCATTTCCTGGGTGGTAATTTAAGGAAAGTTTCATTTCAACAATTATCTCACAAAACTCAAACTTTGAAAGAAGGCAGCCATGCAAGCGCAGCATCCTCTTTCCTGCCATTTATTTGCATTAGCAGTACAAAATAATATTTGCAGTTTATGGCACTAGTGGTGTTTAAACATATCTTCCTAAAGTCAGAAACACTAATTTTGAAAAGTAACTTTCTTCTTGATTTTTTATAACTTAAAAGTAAATCTGCCATGTAATGAATTAATTACAGTGCAACACACCCTTATGGGGAGGAGCAAGCTGAAACTTCAGCATATTAGATGTACGGCCCAACAGCATTTTTTTCATTGCAAGATTACGTATCAGTCTGAGCAAGCAAACACGCAACTGAGAATTCTGTTAATCTTTTAAAAATAGATCTGTACTGAGATGTAAAGCAACTACCCTACTATGCAGACGCCTCTGCAAATCAGCTGAGCATTATAACCACCACACAGCTCCTAACACGCTCCCCAGAAATGCGACGCATGAGCCCGTGACGAGCTTGCTCTCAGGGGTCTGGTTTGCCAGGAGTTGTCAGGATCGACTTACTGCAAAAAAGATTCTCAATATACTGAACCCACATGTTCTCTGCAAGTATGTTTTAAGCTATGCAAGGGTTTCTTCTGCCTTCTTCTAACAATGAAAGAAAAAGAAAAAAGCATTTGCTAAGCAATACAAAACCTTAATTGAATATTCCAGAAATCAATAAATACAGGGCACCAAAAAAACCTAGCTTTGATCTAGTTACAATTAAAAATGTCACTGATTATACCAACATGTTTTTGATACAAAAATGATAATAGATTTGATGAAAACAAACTTATTTCTGGTTGCTATTCAGCTTAAGTATGAATGTTCTTATTCTAGAACAAAAGCACCTTATTCACAGTTAACTTAGGCTATTTGGGAAGTATCCACAGCTAAAAGTTTATCAAACCTAACTATTTTTGAGTAACTCTTCACATAGGAAAGCATCAGTATTTATAATTTACCCCTTACATGAAATACACAAAGTACAATCAAATTAAAAGAGAATGGAAATGCTAGGACATCAATACAACTGCAAAGAACTGCTTTATTAAGTGAGGTCCATTGGGTATGCTTACAAATAAATACAACAATGGTACTAAATTTCTCAGCATCTCAGACTTTCACCTTAAGTTTCAGTCTTCTTATACCTGTGTTCTCCCTTCACTAATTACACATTCTCTAACAGAAACTAGAGATCTACTCTGAGATTACATTTTATATGACAAAAAAAGTATCACAGTTCTAAACAGAAATTTCCAGGAGGCTGAATTTTGAAAAGCATTGCCAGTCTATTTTGATATCTAAACATTTCTGTCTAGCATACAAGTTCACTTATCCACAGCAGTTTGCTATCCATATTTCCAGTCATAACTAGAACAGCATCCAAGCTGCCTGTTTAGTTAACCTGAAACTTCCAGGAAGCCATTATTACACGTGCAAAGGCTATCACCCACAAACCTCACTCATAACTGCTGTGAGCTCTTAACTCCGGAGCTGTCATCTTCCCAGAGCAGATGAGCATTAGCTCTAACGTAGCAGCTTTCTGCCAAGAGATTAATCTTCAGATCATTTTTTAATTTTATAAAACTCTGCACCTCTGCAGTGTGATATAAATTGCTTCACTCGTGCATGTGCACACTGCCCCATGAAGCCTCTGCCACAAAGGCACATTATGCTTGCCTTAATTAAAACCTTAGGTCAGGAGCTGCTGCCAAAGTCTGACTCTCAGCCCTTCCCTTGGAGCCTGCACGGTGCTCACCCCAGGACCAGAGACCTGCTGTGCGCTGTCAGAGGGCCAGCAGTACCCAAAACGTTTCCCCTGGCTGCACGTGTGCTGCTCATAGAATCATCTGATTCGAGAAGATCTTTGAAATCGTTCTGTCCAACCGTACCTGTCCAGCACTAATCCAGATCCCTAAGCACCACATCTACCCACATCTAGGGAGGTGGTGGAGTCACCATCCCTGGAGCTTTCAAAGAGAATTTGGATGAGGCACTTAGTGACATAGTATAACTGACAAGTAGGAGTAGGTGTAGTTAGTAGGTGTAGGTGTTGGGTCATAGGCTGGACTCGATGATCTAAAAGGTCTCTTCCAACCTTACAATACTGTGATACTGTGTGATACTGTGATACCCATCTGTTAAACATCTCTAGGGATAGTGACTCAACTTCCCTGGGCAGCCTCCACCAGTACCTGACAACCCTTTTGGTGAAGAAATTTTTCCTCATGTCCACTTCCTCTCATCTTATCACCTGTCATTTGGGAGAAGAGACCAGCATCCACCTCACTACAACCTCCTTTCAGGCAGTTGTAGACAGTGATGAGGTCTCCCCTCAACCTCCTTTTCTCCGGGCTAAACAACCTCAGATCCCTCAGCCACACTTCGCAGGACTTGTTCTCCAGCCCCATCACCAGCCTCGTTGCCCTTCTCTGCACACATCACAGCCTCTCAATGCCCTTCCTGTAGTGAGGGGCCCAAAACTGAACCCAGCACTCGAGGTGCAGCCTCACCAGTGCTGAGCACAGGGGCACAATCACCTCCCTCATCCTGCTGCCCAAGCCGTTTGTGATACTGGCCAGGATCCTACGGTGTGCGTTTGTATTTTGTTTGTGTTGTTTTGTACATTTTGAGTGGAACAATTTCCTACACAGCTTCATCCTGTCACCTACGGCAAACCAAAATCAAACTGAACCACAGTTTTCTCACTCACCATGACACCTCTCCCTTTCTCCCCATAAATCCTAAACCTGAACCTGGTCTGTTTTTTAGTAGATTTGATATACGTGACCATAAATGAAAAATGCTTTGTATTAAACTATTTTTGTCCAGAACGATGTGAAATGAACCATTTTGATCCTTAATACAAAGTGAATTATTAAGAGTTTTTAAACTCAAAACACTCAATAAGAGACATCTCATTATCACATTGTTCTCAGATTTCACAACACTCACGTAAAGTATGCCTCCTAGGTTGCCTTGAGCTGGAACAGAGGCAGCATGCTGAAGAGACAGGCTACTGAAAACACTTTGAGATCTCACTGTTAGTCCCTACAGCCAAACTGAGTAACTACAGGCAGCAAAATGCGATTTAGCTTTGCAGGAGCCAAGTCAAGGAGAGCCTTACAGAAGAAGTGATGCCAAAACTGCTAGAAAGGGGGATATGAAAGTAGCAGGGGTAAAGGTTAGCCAAACTGCAACTAGTTGGGCTTCTCCATTTCTGAAGAAAATAGCATTCTACAAAAATATGTGATAAATGTTTATATTTCAAAGACAGAGAGGTAATAATGTAATAATTACAAGGCTACCATCTGCTGCCAATTCTGTGCCTTAGAAGGGATGGAAAAAAAGCCCACGGAAGTTAAAGAACTTCGCAATCAAACAAAACTAATGAGGAAACAGGGAGACGCATAACATCGTGCTAGCCAAACCACACTGGAGATAAAACTAAAACTTTACCCTACATGGACACACCAAAGCAGTGAAATCCCGTTCAGCCAGCCATTCAATGCATACGTTATATGCACACAAAGTCTGAACAGAGGAGCCGAAGAACTGTCAGATCAAATCACACCTGTAAAAAGTCATTTATACCAATCTTTGATTCACGACTGTGGTCTCAGGAACAGTGTATGAGGACTGGCAGCAACAAGTGCCAAAAAGCAGATTGTAAGAAGTCAAAACTTTAACAAGCTCGATATAAAGCTGCATTCTCTCTCCTTTCTAGGTTTTCTGGTTTTGATTCTAACACCACTACTACTAGAAGTCTAATAAGGCGGGCATAAAATAGTCCTATAGCACACAACATCTTCCCCAATGATAGTAACATAAAGCATAATTAAATCATCTTTTGGGCTTTTTTCCCTTATTCACACTGAACTGTTTCAGCTCTAAAAGGTTCGTACAGATTGGGAAGAATGACAGACAGAAAAAACCGTCTCCATTTGAGACCAACAGAGCCATTTCCTGGCCACGGGTAGCAGTATTTACAAACAGCCTAGCACGTGGGGCTACATCAAACACCTTCACAAACCTGCTTTATATCTTTACAGTTACTAGTTCAACTGAGACTAATTTAATCAGATAATAAAACCACATATTTGGTTATACTATTTTCCATGGAAAATAATATCAGTTGAAACAGTCTTTCCCCCACCCTTGCTGGCTAAATACGTTGATGGAATTTCTTTTTTCCAGGAAGGCCTAGCTTTAATAAATATAAGATGAGAAGAAAGAGATATGCAAAGTAATATTTATGACAGGAAAGGGCCAATTACAAAAGTGGCTGGGGAATATTGCAAGAAAACATAGTGCCTAGAAAATAATGCTAGTACGTGAAACAAGAAACCACGTCATTTCTTAAACTTGAAACTTCACAAAATACGGAGTTCTTCATAGAGACACAAACAGCACACACTATGTCTAGGATTGCTGTCAACTTCTTTAAGAGTGTTTTCATCCACTGTACTGTCATCAAAATCAAAATGTATCTCATGTTAAATGGAATACTTCATAGTAAAAAATTTTGTTCTGGGTGGCATTAGTCTTCTATACTGTGTTTCCTAAATTAAGATCACAGATGATCACCCCTTTTTCCCATAACCATAGAAAAGTCTAGGTCAGAAAAGACCTCTGGAGCCATCAGACCAGCCCTATTGCTGAAAGCAGACCAGGTTATGCAGAGCCCTGTTAACTTCTTAAGTATCAGGTGGTGCTTGCTGCAGGCCCACTACAGCCCTGTGATGGGATCTTGGTCAGTGAGGTTTATCCACAAGCAGTTCTGATCCATGAAAGACTAAAACACGAGGCTCTGTCTTACTGGCCTTTATTTAACAGGTCTTGCTGACTGGCTCCAGCATACAGTTTTAGCGCTCCTGATGTGAGATTTGTTCCACTAAAGCTCAGTAAAGCTGATAATCTTGTTTTTCTCCTCTTAGATGAGAAATAGAAAAAAATCCTGGTATGTTTCCTCCAGTTCCATGTAACCTGGGCTCCTAAGCCAGAGTCACTAAAACCCAAATAAACAAAAAACTTTCCCAGTTCTTATTCCCCTAGGTTATATGCTACCAAGGTGGGACTTCAGTGTGTTGATGGGGTCAGTTTTTCCCTGTTTGAACTGCATGTCCCAGTTGCTGCCTTTGCCTGCTGGGCAGCACCAGCTCTCGTGCAGGGAGCAAAGTCCCAGGAGGCACCAGGGAGCCTGGCAAGAGGGCTCCTGAGAGCCACTGACTACACTGAGAAGTACCCTGGGGGAGAAGAAAGCTGCCATCCTGAAGAGAAGGAAGATGCCACTGATTCACTTCTCAGGGACTGTTCTTTCCTGTATAACCTTGCAGTAATCACCTATTTTTATATATTTATATATATA